>JAPZIH010000785.1:0-140659 GCA_027410445.1 Discoglossus pictus
TGTGATATCATGGGGATACAGGTGTGTGATATCATGGGATACAGGTGTGTGATATCAGGAGATACAGGTGTGTGATAACATGGGATACAGGTGTGTGATATCATGGG
Source organism: Discoglossus pictus (assembly GCA_027410445.1). Classification (NCBI taxonomy): domain Eukaryota; kingdom Metazoa; phylum Chordata; class Amphibia; order Anura; family Alytidae; genus Discoglossus; species Discoglossus pictus. The sequence goes on from JAPZIH010000785.1 coordinate 108, forward strand.
ATACAGGTGTGTGATAACATGGGATACAGGTGTGTGATATCATGGGATACAGGTGTGTGATATCATGGGATACAGGTGTGTGATATCATGGGATACAGGTGTGTGATATCATGGGGATACAGGTGTGTGATAACATGGGATACAGGTGTGTGATATCATGGGGATACAGGTGTGTGATATCATGGGATACAGGTGTGTGATATCATGGGGATACAGGTGTGTGATATCATGGGATACAGGTGTGTGATATCATGGGATACAGGTGTGTGATAACATGGGATACAGGTGTGTGATAACATGGGATACAGGTGTGTGATATCATGGGATACAGGTGTGTGATATCATGGGATACAGGTGTGTGATATCATGGGATACAGGTGTGTGATAACATGGGGATACAGGTGTGTGATATCATGGGATACAGGTGTGTGATATCATGGGATACAGGTGTGTGATAACATGGGATACAGGTGTGTGATAACATGGGATACAGGTGTGTGATAACATGGGGATACAGGTGTGTGATATCATGGGATACAGGTGTGTGATAACATGGGGATACAGGTGTGTGATAACATGGGATACAGGTGTGTGATATCAGGGGATACAGGTGTGTGATATCATGGGATACAGGTGTGTGATAACATGTGATACAGGTGTGTGATAACATGGGGATACAGGTGTGTGATATCATGGGATACAGGTGTGTGATATCAGGAGATACAGGTGTGTGATATCAGGAAATACAGGTGTGTGATAACATGGGGATACAGGTGTGTGATATCATGGGATACAGGTGTGTGATAACATGGGGATACAGGTCTGTGATATCATGGGATACAGGTGTGTGATAACATGGGGATACAGGTCTGTGATATCGTGGAGATACAGGTGTGTGATAACATGGGGATACAGGTGTGTGATAACATGGGATACAGGTGTGTGATATCAGGGGATACAGGTCTGTGATATCATGGAGATACAGGTGTGTGATATCAGGAGATACAGGTGTGTGATATCATGGGATACAGGTGTGTGATATCATGGAGATACAGGTGTGTGATATCATGGGATACAGGTGTGTGATATCAGGAGATACAGGTGTGTGATATCATGGGATACAGGTGTGTGATATCAGGAGATACAGGTGTGTGATATCAGGAGATACAGGTGTGTGATATCATGGGATACAGGTGTGTGATATCATGGAGATACAGGTGTGTGATATCAGGAGATACAGGTGTGTGATAACATGGGATACAGGTGTGTGATATCAGGGGATACAGGTGTGTGATAACATGGGATACAGGTGTGTGATAACATGGGGATACAGGTGTGTGATATCAGGAGATACAGGTGTGTGATATCATGGGGATACAGGTGTGTGATATCAGGAGATACAGGTGTGTGATAACATGGGGATACAGGTGTGTGATATCAGGAGATACAGGTGTGTGATATCATGGGATACAGGTGTGTGATAACATGTGATACAGGTGTGTGATAACATGGGGATACAGGTGTGTGATATCATGGGATACAGGTGTGTGATATCAGGAGATACAGGTGTGTGATATCAGGAGATACAGGTGTGTGATAACATGGGGATACAGGTGTGTGATATCATGGGATAAAGGTGTGTGATAACATGGGGATACAGGTGTGTGATATCGTGGAGATACAGGTGTGTGATAACATGGGGATACAGGTGTGTGATAACATGGGATACAGGTGTGTGATATCAGGGGATACAGGTCTGTGATATCATGGAGATACAGGTGTGTTATATCAGGAGATACAGGTGTGTGATATCATGGGATACAGGTGTGTGATATCATGGAGATACAGGTGTGTGATATCAGGCGATACAGGTGTGTGATATCATGGGATACAGGTGTGTGATATCAGGAGATACAGGTGTGTGATATCAGGGGATACAGGTGTGTGATATCATGGGATACAGGTGTGTGATATCATGGGGATACAGGTCTGTGATATCATGGGATACAGGTGTGTGATAACATGGGGATACAGGTCTGTGATATCAGGGGATACAGGTGTGTGATATCATGGGGATACAGGTCTGTGATATCATGGGATACAGGTCTGTGATATCATGGGGATACAGGTGTGTGATATCATGGGATAGAGGTGTGTGATAACATGGGGATACAGGTCTGTGATATCGTGGAGATACAGGTGTGTGATAACATGGGGATACAGGTGTGTGATAACATGGGATACAGGTGTGTGATATTGTGGAGATACAGGTCTGTGATATCATGGTATACAGGTGTGGGATATCATGGGATACAGGTGTGTGATATCATGGGATCAGTGGGCACTTACTTCCTCGAGGTCAGGCTGGCCCCCACACTCTCTTCAGACAGCACGATGTCCACCTGGAACTCTCCATCCTAAATATAGAGCACATTTTACTGACCACACTCCACATACTGCACATGACATGGCATGTTCATCCAATTCAGCCACTCCATACACTGTCCTGCTCATGGTCACTCCATACACTGCCCTGCTCATGGCCACTCCATTCAATGCCCTGCTCATGGCCACTCCATACACTGCCCTACTCATGGCCACTCCATACACTGTCCAACTCATGGCTACTCCATACACTGCCCTACTCATGGCCACTCCATACACTGCCTTACTCATGGCCACTCTATACACTGCCTTACTCATGGCCACTCCATACACTGTCCAACTCATGGCCACTCCATACACTGCCCTACTCATGGCCACTCCATACACTGCCCTACTCATGGCCACTCCATACAATGCCTTACTCATGGCCACTCCATACACTGCCCTACTCATGGCCACTCCATACACTGCCCTACTCATGGCCACTCCATACACTGCCCTACTCATGGCCACTCCATACACTGCCCTACTCATGGCCACTTCATACACCCTCCCTACTCATGGCCACTCCATACACCGCCCTACTCATGGCCACTCCATACACTGCCCTGCTCGTGGCCACTCCATACACTGCCCTACTCATGGCCACTCCATACAGTGTCCTACTCATGGCCACTCCATACATTGCCTTACTCATGGCCACTCCATACAGTGTCCTACTCAGGGCCACTACATACAGTGTCCTACTCATGGCCACTCCATACACTGCCCTACTCATGGCCACTCCATACACTGCCCTACTCATGGCCACTCCATACACTGCCCTACTCATGGCCACTCCATACACTGCCCTACTCATGGCCACTCCATACACCCTCCCTACTCATGGCCACTCCATACACTGCCCTACTCATGGCCACTCCATACACTGCCCTGCTCGTGGCCACTCCATACACTGCCCTACTCATGGCCACTCCATACAGTGTCCTACTCATGGCCACTCCATACATTGCCTTACTCATGGCCACTCCATATAGTGTCCTACTCATGGCCACTCCATACATTGCCTTACTCATGGCCACTCCATATAGTGTCCTACTCATGGCCACTCCATACACTGCCCTACTCATGGCCACTCCATACACTGCCCTACTCATGGCCACTCCATACAGTGTCTAACTCTTGGCCACTCTATACACTGTCCTACTCATGGCCACTCCATACACTGTTTAGATCATGGTCATTCCATTCACTCCTGTCATGGCACTCACTGGCCACTTATCTCCCTCACACACTATAAGTATCAGCTTTAAGTGGCCACTGACTGCCTGCAGTTGGAAGAGGGGATCCAGGGGGCGCTCGGGATACATGGCGAACAGCCTGATGTCTGCGGAGACCTGCAGGGTCAGAGAGTCCTCAAGGAAGCTCAGAGAAGGAGGAGAGCGAGCAGAGACTTGGAGGAGAAGTGGCGGGGAGTCTGGGAACCTCTGGGGTAACTGAGGAGAACAGAGAGTTACCCACAAGTCAGTTCACTGGGCACAGACCACACTGAGACCCAGAGACACGACACACAATGACTCGGCACACAGAGACACAAAAAGACACAGCACCCAGAGACATAGAGAGACATGGCACCCAGAGACACAGAGAGACACGACACACAATGACTCAGCACACAGAGACACAAAAAGACACAGCACCCAGAGACATAGAGAGACATGGCATCCAGAGACACAAAGAGACACAGCACCCAGAGACATAGAGAGACATGGCATCCAGAGACACAAAGAGACACAGCACCCAGAGACATAGAGAGACATGCCACCCAGAGACACAAAGAGACACGACACACAATGACTCGGCACACTGAGACAAAAAGAGACACAGCACCCAGAGACATAGAGAGACATGGCATCCAGAGACACAAAGAGACACGACACACAATGACTCAGCACACAGAGACACAAAAAGACACAGCACCCAGAGACATAGAGAGACATGGCATCCAGAGACACAAAGAGACACAGCACCCAGAGACATAGAGAGACATGGCATCCAGAGACACAAAGAGACACAGCACCCAGAGACATAGAGAGACATGCCACCCGGAGACACAAAGAGACACGACACACAATGACTCGGCACACTGAGACACAAAGAGACACAGCACCCAGAGACATAGAGAGACATGCCACCCAGAGACACAAAGAGACATGACACACAATGACTCAGCACACAGAGACATAGAGAGACATGGCATCCAGAGACACAAAGAGACACAGCACCCAGAGACATAGAGAGACATGCCACCCAGAGACACAAAGAGACACGACACACAATGACTCAGCACACAGAGACATAGAGAGACATGGCATCCAGAGACACAAAGAGACACAGCACCCAGAGACATAGAGAGACATGGCATCCAGAGACACAAAGAGACACAGCACCCAGAGACATAGAGAGACATGCCACCCAGAGACACAAAGAGACACGACACACAATGACTCGGCACACTGAGACAAAAAGAGACACAGCACCCAGAGACATAGAGAGACATGGCATCCAGAGACACAAAGAGACACGACACACAATGACTCAGCACACAGAGACACAAAAAGACACAGCACCCAGAGACATAGAGAGACATGGCATCCAGAGACACAAAGAGACACAGCACCCAGAGACATAGAGAGACATGGCATCCAGAGACACAAAGAGACACAGCACCCAGAGACATAGAGAGACATGCCACCCAGAGACACAAAGAGACACGACACACAATGACTCGGCACACTGAGACACAAAGAGACACAGCACCCAGAGACATAGAGAGACATGCCACCCAGAGACACAAAGAGACACGACACACAATGACTCAGCACACAGAGACATAGAGAGACATGGCATCCAGAGACACAAAGAGACACAGCACCCAGAGACATAGAGAGACATGCCACCCAGAGACACAAAGAGACACGACACACAATGACTCAGCACACAGAGACACAAAAAGACACAGCACCCAGAGACATAGAGAGACATGGCATCCAGAGACACAAAGAGACACGACACACAATGACTCGTCACACTGAGACACAAAGAGACACAGCACCCAGAGACATAGAGAGACATGCCACCCAGAGACACAAAGAGACACGACACACAATGACTCAGCACACAGAGACACAAAAAGACACAGCACCCAGAGACATAGAGAGACATGGCATCCAGAGACACAAAGAGACACAGCACCCAGAGACATAGAGAGACATGGCATCAAGAGACACAAAGAGACACAGCACCCAGAGACATAGAGAGACATGCCACCCAGAGACACAAAGAGACACGACACACAATGACTCGGCACACTGAGACACAAAGAGACACAGCACCCAGAGACATAGAGAGACATGCCACCCAGAGACACAAAGAGACACGACACACAATGACTCGGCACACTGAGAAAAAAAGAGACACAGCACCCAGAGACATAGAGAGACATGGCATCCAGAGACACAAAGAGACACGACACACAATGACTCAGCACACAGAGACACAAAAAGACACAGCACCCAGAGACATAGAGAGACATGGCATCCAGAGACACAAAGAGACACAGCACCCAGAGACATAGAGAGACATGGCATCCAGAGACACAAAGAGACACAGCACCCAGAGACATAGAGAGACATGCCACCCAGAGACACAAAGAGACACGACACACAATGACTCGGCACACTGAGACACAAAGAGACACAGCACCCAGAGACATAGAGAGACATGCCACCCAGAGACACAAAGAGACACGACACACAATGACTCAGCACACAGAGACATAGAGAGACATGGCATCCAGAGACACAAAGAGACACAGCACCCAGAGACATAGAGAGACATGCCACCCAGAGACACAAAGAGACACGACACACAATTACTCAGCACACAGAGACACAAAAAGACACAGCACCCAGAGACATAGAGAGACATGGCATCCAGAGACACAAAGAGACACAGCACCCAGAGACATAGAGAGACATGGCATCCAGAGACACAAAGAGACACAGCACCCAGAGACATAGAGAGACATGCCACCCAGAGACACAAAGAGACACGACACACAATGACTCGGCACACTGAGACACAAAGAGACACAGCACCCAGAGACATAGAGAGACATGCCACCCAGAGACACAAAGAGACACGACACACAATGACTCGGCACACTGCGACACAAAGAGACACAGCACCCAGAGACATAGAGAGACATGCCACCCAGAGACACAAAGAGACACGACACACAATGACTCAGCACACAGAGACACAAAAAGACACAGCACCCAGAGACATAGAGAGACATGGCATCCAGAGACACAAAGAGACACAGCACCCAGAGACATAGAGAGACATGGCATCCAGAGACACAAAGAGACACAGCACCCAGAGACATAGAGAGACATGCCACCCAGAGACACAAAGAGACACGACACACAATGACTCGGCACACTGAGACACAAAGAGACACAGCACCCAGAGACATAGAGAGACATGCCACCCAGAGACACAAAGAGACACGACACACAATGACTCGGCACACTGAGACACAAAGAGACACAGCACCCAGAGACATAGAGAGACATGGCATCCAGAGACACAAAGAGACACAACCCACAATGACCCGGCACACAGAGACACAAAGAGACACAGCACCCAAAGACATAGAGAGACATGGCACCCAGAGACACAGAGAGACACAGCCACCAGAGACATAGAGAGACATGGCACCCAGAGACACAGAGAGACATGGCACCCAGAGACACAGAGACACAATGACTCGGCACACAGAGACACAAAGAGACACAGCACCCAGAGACATAGAGAGACATGGCACCCAGAGACACAAAGAGACACAGCACCCAGAGACATAGAGAGACATGGCACACAGAGACACAAAGAGACACAGCACCCAGAGACATAGAGAGACATGGCACCCAGAGACACAGAGAGACACAGCACCCAGAGACATAGAGAGACATGGCACCCAGAGACACAAAGAGACACGACCCACAATGACTCGGCACACAGAGACACAAAGAGACACAGCACCCAAAGACATAGAGAGACATGGCACCCAGAGACACAGAGAGACACAGCACCCAGAGACATAGAGAGACATGGTGTAACGGATCTACTGGCACCCCGACCGGGTACCTCCGTTGATGGACGCGTCCTAGCTTGCGTCAAGGCCTACAAGCACTGCACCGGACACCAAAACCACCACAGACTCCAAGGATAGTACATCAGGAACAAGCGTTCAGTAGTTACAGCTCAAGGGAGTATGCAAAAGCATAGCAATCCCCAGTATGATATAGCGATCCCCTCAAATAACGAGACAAGGCTACGTTTTGAAGGGTCAAGAAGAACTAGAACTTTAATGACAGGGGATCTCCTTTTATGCAATGGTGCCCTCTGAAGGGCTACCCCCACATAATTATCACAGCCAATTAGATACATGGTTCAACCCCCACCTCTCCTCCCCTCAGATAACAGGTAACACAATTAAAACAGACACAATTTTAACCACATTCTGGATGTACCCCAAATACAGGGGGTACACATTTAAGTCCCACACAATTCAATAGCTCTCACCCAGGGGAACAACATATAAAAAAATGGCATGAATCAGACCAGGGGTTCAAAAGTTAGTAAAAGTATGTTTTACACACATAACATAACACACAGACATTGCACATATCCCCCACACAATACACATATAGGTACAATAGGTGAGTCACACCTCCCTGGCAACTTGGATACAATCAGACATTGATTCAATTACACTTCTTTGTTCTTATCAGAGAATGAAAACACTTTGGAAAATGCAAAGGATCCTTTACAACTTTCTTATCTCTTGAATCTCTGTAATAGGATTATCTATTAGCCTAGGTCTGCAAAAGTCTGGCTAATATTCTGCAGAGCATAAACCAGCATACATATAGTAGGATCATATTTTAACCATAATAATCATAAAACAGGGTAAAACAGTGATGGGTTCCGTTACACACCTCCCCCGTGACCATAAGCCGGCATACACGGTCTGATCCCAACGGATCGGCTTGGGGATGTCCGGACAAAAGTATTTGTTGGTCAATTCTCTATTTTGACAACCCATCAGCATTACTGCAATTCACATTTACTCACATTTCACATATCCCCAGATAGCTGGGATCTGAGCGCACAAAACTACCGAATGGCGCTCAGATCCTCTTCACACAGTTCAATTGCCATGTAGCTAAAGTCTTTCCCATAGTCTTTCATCATATGAATGGGCTCCATGGCATAGTTATCTGGGTGTATCACCGCTCACACAGGGCAAGTACCGAATGACCCCCCTGTATGTAAAGGGCCAGAATGAGTGACATACACTCTGGTATGGCCGAATACTGTGTTTGTATTGCAATATGTCCCAGGGCCATAGTCGCAGGGCAGGAGGCTGGCAAACAGTCCTCTCCAAGCCAAAGTGGCGAAGGGCACTTCGTCACACATCTCTCCTTTGGGGGGAAGTCTAACCAGGCACCTGACCTTCTGCCGGTCCGTGCCTCCGTTAGACGAGCCACCAACCCACAATAAGCCAGTGCTAGAGCAGTCCCCCCACAACAACAAAGTGCAAGAGCAGCCCACCCACAACAAACCGTTACTGCAACTGGATATTTCGCTGTGGCGATGGGGCAACACGCTGAGGGGACTTGAGGGGCAGAGGCCAGCGGCACTCTGCCCTGATGCCAGCTCTTCTGCTGGGGTACTTGGGACATATTCCAGCTCAGTAGCCAGGGAAAGGTGGGGGTCAGTGGGGGTTAACATTTCCTCTGTTAACCCTGGGGCCACATTAGAAGATAGCTGGGGAAGGGAATTTGTACTTACCCCCTCCTCCGGTTGTCCCAGTGAGGGTAGTTGGGGATCTGGATAGGCTGGGGGCGCAGAGACCACGGTCCCATCTGCGCCGTCTGGGAGATTGGTGTCTCCCCTTGTCAGGGTAAACTGTCGCTTGGGCGGAAGGACGACACCTTCTGCCCCCTGTGGTTCACACTGCCGCTGGGGGGGAAGGACGACAACTTCTGCCCCCTGGGGTTCACACTGCCGCTGGGGGGGAAGGACGACAACTTCTGCCCCCTGGGGTTCACACTGCCGCTGGGGGGGAAGGACGACACCTTCTGCCCCCTGGGGTTCACACTGCCGCTGGGGGGGAAGGACGACACCTTCTGCCCCCTGGGGTTCACACTGCCGCTGGGGGGGAAGGACGACACCTTTTGCCCCCTGAGGTTCACACTGCCGCTGGGGGGGAAGGACGACATCTTCTGCCCCCTGGAGGGCCGGTAGAGAGACCTCGGTCCCATCTCTACCTGCCATCTGGAGGTCATCACAGGACCAGTCAATGAAGTCTGGTTCTGCTTGTCGAGTAGGTTGGGGCTGCACGAAGCTGAGCAGGTGTTGGTAGTCCTGCTCCAGCTCCCGCTCTCTCGTTACCAGGTGGGTCATGTCTTTGCTCACCTCGGCTTCGTCATCCCAGACATACATGCCCATCCGGTTGTCGTAGATGTCCCAAAACCTAGACCCCTCCGTGCTGCCAAGATCAATATCGTCCTAAAAGGCATCCCATAATAAACCCGGGCCATCATAATCATTCCCCTCCGGTAAGTCGTGTTCAGACGTCCAGGGGGTAAGTCGAACGGTATGCCACCAGAGGGCCTGGTGTGCGTTGTCTAGCCAGATCTCTCGCCATACCAGGGTTTCTAGTCTTGTCACCCACTCATCCAGGGGCTGCTCTCCCAATAGATACATCCGCATCGCCACACGCTTCTGTAGCCGCTGCTCATCACTGGGGAGACTCTCACCTCGCCGCCATTGGGCATCTTCCAGGGCATCATACCAGAGTTCCTTTCTGTCTGCATCCCTGTAGTCCGCGGCCGCCTCCTCCTCCTCATCATGAAACGCTGTCTGAAAACTAGCCGGTTCCATCCTGCTGTAGCCAAGGGCGCTGTACGGATACTAGCGTTGCCCTCAATTTGTAACTCCAAACGTTACCGGTGTCTCCGTGCTGCTTTTCCTCTTACTAGGACGCCATCCCACCACTGCCAGCCAATGTAACGGATCTACTGGCACCCCGACCGGGTACCTCCGTTGATGGACGCGTCCTAGCTTGCGTCGAGGCCTACAAGCACTGCACCGGACACCAAAACCACCACAGACTCCAAGGATAGTACATCAGGAACAAGCGTTCAGTAGTTACAGCTCAAGGGAGTATGCAAAAGCATAGCAATCCCCAGTATGATATAGCGATCCCCTCAAATAACGAGACAAGGCTACGTTTTGAAGGGTCAAGAAGAACTAGAACTTTAATGACAGGGGATCTCCTTTTATGCAATGGTGCCCTCTGAAGGGCTACCCCCACATAATTATCACAGCCAATTAGATACATGGTTCAACCCCCACCTCTCCTCCCCTCAGATAACAGGTAACACAATTAAAACAGACACAATTTTAACCACATTCTGGATGTACCCCAAATACAGGGGGTACACCTTTAAGTCCCACACCATTCAATAGCTCTCACCCAGGGGAACAACATATAAAAAAATGGCATGAATCAGACCAGGGGTTCAAAAGTTAGTAAAAGTATGTTTTACACATAACACACAGACATTGCACATATCCCCCATACAATACACATATAGGACAATAGGTGAGTCACACCTCCCTGGCAACTTGGATACAATCAGACATTAATTAGATCAACCTTCTTTGTTCTTATCAGAGAATGAAAACACTTTGGAAAATGCAAGGATCCTTTACAACTTTCTTATCTCTTGAATCTCTGTAATAGGATTATCTATTAGCCTAGGTCTGCAAACGTCTGGCTAATATTCTGCAGAGCATAAACCAGCATACATATAGTAGGATCATATTTTAACCATAATAATCATAAAACAGGGTAAAACAGTGATGGGTTCCGTTACACATGGCACCCAGAGACACAGAGAGACATGGCACCCAGAGACACAGAGACACAATGACTCGGCACACAGAGACACAAAGAGACACAGCACCCAGAGACATAGAGAGACATGGCACCCAGAGACACAAAGAGACACGACCCACAATTACTCGGCACACAGAGACACAAAGAGACACAGCACCCAGAGACATAGAGAGACATGCCACCCAGAGACACAGAGAGACACAGCACCCAGAGACATAGAGAGACATGGCACCCAGAGACACAGAGAGACACAGCACCCAGAGACATAGAGAGACATGGCACCCAGAGACACAGAGACACAATGACTCGGCACACAGAGACACAAAGAGACACAGCACCCAGAGACATAGAGAGACATGGCACCCAGAGACACAAAGAGACACGACCCACAATGACTCGGCACACAGACACAAAGAGACACAGCACCCAGAGACATAGAGAGACATGGCACCCAGAGACACAGAGAGACACGACACACAATGACTCAGCACACAGAGACACAAAAAGACACAGCATCCAGAGACATAGAGATACATGGCATCCAGAGACACAAAGAGACACAGCACCCAGAGACATAGAGATACATGGCATCCAGAGACACAAAAAGACACAGCACCCAGAGACATAGAGTGACATGGCATCCAGAGACACAAAGAGACACAGCACCCAGAGACATAGAGAGACATGGCATCCAGAGACACAGAAAGACACAGCACCCAGAGACATAGAGAGACATGGCATCCAGAGACACAACACACAATGACTCGGCACACTGAGACACAAAAAGACACAGCACCCAGAGACACAGCACCCAGAGACATAGAGAGACATGGCATCCAGAGACACAAAGAGACACAGCACCCAGAGACATAGAGAGGCATGGCACCCAGAGACACAGAGAGACACGACACACAATGACTCGGCACACAGAGACACAAAAAGACACAGCATCCAGAGACATAGAGATACATGGCATCCAGAGACACAAAGAGACACAGCACCCAGAGACATAGAGAGACATGGCACCCAGAGACACAACACACAATGACTCGGCACACAGAGACACAAAGAGACACAGCACCCAGAGACATAGAGAGACATGGCACCCGGAGACACAGAGAGACACGACATGACATAGACATGACATAGACACAAAGAGACACGACACACAATGACTCGGCATACAGAGACACAAAGAGACACAGCACCCAGAGACACGACACACGATGACTCGGCACACAGAGACACACAGAGACACAGCACCCAGAGACATAGAGAGACATGGCACCCAGAGACACAGAAAGACACAGCATCCAGAGACATAGAGAGACATGGCACCCAGAGACACAGAAAGACACAGCATCCAGAGACATAGAGAGACATGGCACCCAGAGACACACAGAGACACAGCACCCAGAGACACAAAGAGACATGGCACCCAGAGACACAGAGAGACACAGCATCCAGAGACATAGAGAGACATGGCACCCAGAGACACAGAAAGACACAGCATCCAGAGACATAGAGAGACATGGCACCCAGAGACACAGAAAGACACAGCATCCAGAGACATAGAGAGACATGGCACCCAGAGACACACAGAGACACAGCACCCAGAGACACAAAGAGACATGGCACCCAGAGACACAGAGAGACACAGCATCCAGAGACATAGAGAGACATGGCATCCAGAGACACGACACACAATGACTCGGCACACAGAGACACAAAGAAACACAGCACCCAGAGACATAGAGAGACATGGCATCCAGAGACACAAAGAGACACGACACACAATGACTCGGCACACAAAGACACAAAAAGACACAGCACCCAGAGACATAGAGAGACATGGCACCCAGAGACACAGAGAGACACAGCACCCAGAGACATAAAGAGACACAGCACCCAGAGACAAAGAGACATGGCACCCAGAGTCACGACACACAATAACTCGGCACACAGAGACACAGCACCCAGAGACATAGAGATTCATGGCACCCAGAGACACGACACACAATGACTCGGCACAAAGAGACACACAGAGACACAGGACCCAGAGACATAGAGAGACATGGCACCCAGAGACACGACACACAATAACTCGGCACATTGAGACACAAAGAGACACAGCACCCAGAGACAAAGAGACATGGCACCCAGAGACACAAAGAGACACGGCACCCAGAGACATAGAGAGACATGGCACCCAGAGACACGACACACAATAACTCGGCACACAGAGACACAAAGAGACACGACACACAATGACTCCGCACACAGAGACACACAGAGACACAGCACCCAGAGACATAGAGAGACATGGCACCCAGAGACACAGAGAGACACGACACACAATGACTCGGCACAAAGAGACACACAGAGACGCAGGACCCAGAGACATAGAGAGACATGGCACCCAGAGACACGACACACAATGAATTGGAACACAGAGACACACAGAGACACAGCACCCAGAGACATAGAGAGACACGGCACCCAGAGACACAGAGAGACATGGCACCCAGAGACACAAAGAGACACGACACACAATGACTCCGCACACAGAGACACAGCACCCAGAGACATAGAAAGACATGGCACCCAGAGACACACAACATGACATAGACACGACATAGACACAAAGAGACACGACACACAATGACTCCGCACACAGAGACACAAAGAGACACAGCACCCAGAGACACGACACACGATGACTCGGCACACAGAGACACACAGAGACACAGCACCCAGAGACAAAGAGAGACACGGCACCCAGAGACACAAAGAAACACGGCACCCAGAGACACAGAGAAACATGGCACCCAGAGACACAAAGAGACACGACACACAATGACTCCGCACACAGAGACACAGCATCCAGAGACATATAGAGACATAGCACCCAGAGACACAACACACAATGACTCGGCACACAGAGACACAACACCCATCGACACAGCATCCAGAGACATAGAGAGACATAGCACCCAGAGACACAACACACAATGACTCGGCACACAGAGACACAACACCCATCGACACAGCATCCAGAGACATAGAGAGACATAGCCCCCAGAGACACAAAGAGACACGACATACAATGACTCGGCTCACAGAGACACAACACCCATCGACACAGCATCCAGAGACATAGAGAGACATAGCCCCCAGAGACACAAAGAGACACGACATACAATGACTCGGCTCACAGAGACACACAGAGACACAGCACCCAGAGACATAGAGACACGGCACCCAGAGACCCAGAGAAACACGGCACCCAGAGACACAAAGAAACACGGCACACAATGACTCCGCACACAGAGACACAACACCCAGCGACACAGCATCCAGAGACATGACAGACATAGCACCCAGAGACATAGAGAGACATGGCATCCAGAGACACGACACACAATGACTCGGCACACAGAGACACACAGAGACACCGCACCCAGAGACATAGAGATACATGGCACCCAGAGACACAAAGAGACATGACACACAATGACTCCGCACCCAGAGGCACGGCACCCAGAATCCCAGAAAAAAGGAGCCCAGAGGCACAGAGAGACATGGCACCCACAGATGTAGAGACACAGAGAGACAGTGTCCAGAAATGCGGCAACCAGAGGCACACTAGACCTGAGGCACATCTAGGAGCAGATTTGCAGCACCTACATACAGAGTAACCTACATACAGAGACACCTACATACAGCGACACCTACATACAGAGACACCTACATACAGCGACACCTACATACAGAGACACCTACATACAGAGACACCTACATACAGAGACTCCTACATACAGCGACACCTACATACAGCGACACCTACATACAGAGACACCTACATACAGAGACACCTACATACAGCGACACCTACATACAGAGACACCTACATACAGCGACACCTACATACAGAGACACCTACATACAGAGACACCTACATACAGAGACTCCTACATACAGCGACACCTACATACAGAGATACCTACATACAGCGACACCTACATACAGAGACACCTACATAACGAGACACCTACATACAGAGACACCTACATAACGAGACACCTACATACAGAGACACCTATATACAAAGACTTCTACATACAGAGACACCTACATACAGAGACACCTACATACAGAGACACCTACATAATGAGACACCTACATACAGAGACACCTACATAATGAGACACCTACATACAGAGACACCTACATACAGAGAGACCTACATACAGCGACACCTACATACAGAGACAACTACATACAGAGACACCTACATAATGAGACACCTACATACAGAGACACCTACATAATGAGACACCTACATACAGAGACACCTACATACAGAGACACATAAATACAGAGATACCTACATACAGAGACACCTACATACAGAGAGACCTACATACAGCGACACCTACATACAGAGACAACTACATACAGAGACACCTACATACAGAGACACCTACATACAGAGACACCTACATAACGAGACACCTACATACAGAGACACCTATATACAAAGACTTCTACATACAGAGACACCTACATACAGAGACACCTACATACAGAGACACCTACTTAATGAGACACCTACATACAGAGACACCTACATAATGAGACACCTACATACAGAGACACCTACATAATGAGACACCTACATACAGAGACACCTACATACAGAGACACATAAATACAGAGATACCTACATACAGAGACACCTACATACAGAGAGACCTACATACAGCGACACCTACATACAGAGACAACTACATACAGAGACACCTACATACAGACACATACATACAGAGGCACCTACATACAGAGACACCTACATATAGAGACACCTACATACAGAGACACCTACATACAGCGATACCTACATACAGAGACACCTACATACAGAGACACATAAATACAGAGACACCTACATACAGAGACACCTACATACAGAGGCACCTACATACAGAGACACCTACATACAGCGACACCTACATATAGAGACACCTACATACAGAGACACCGACATATAGAGACACCTACATACAGAGGCACCTACATACAGAGACACCTACATACAGAGACACCTACATACAGAGGCACCTACATACAGAGACACCTACATATAGAGACACCTACATACAGAGACACCTACATATAGAGACACCTACATACAGAGACACCTACATACAGAGACACATAAATACAGAGATACCTACATACAGAGACACATACATAAAGAGATACCTACATACAGAGACACCTACATACCGAGATACCTACATACAGAGACACCTACATACCGAGACACCTACATACAGAGACACCTACATACAGAGACACCTACATACAGAGGCACCTACATACAGAGACACCTACATACAGAGACACCTACATACAGAGACACCTACATACAGAGGCACCTACATACAGAGACACATACATAAAGAGATACCTACATACAGAGACACCTACATACAGCGACACCTACATACAGAGACACCTACATACAGAGACACCTACATACAGAGACACCTACATAACGAGACACCTACATACAGAGACACCTACATACAGAGACACCTACATACACAGCACATGTCTCACCTCTGGAGCAAACATCGCTAAACCTTTTATGTTGAGGCGCAGCGGAGATATCTTGGGGATCTGAAACATGTAGAGAGTTAATTTAACTAATGTGTCTCCTGTGTGACTCACACCACCACCCCAGTGTTACTATAACTAATATTCCTCACACACTCAGTGTTACTATAACTAATATTCCTCACACACTCTGTGTTACTATAACTAATATTCCTCACACATACTCGCTGGGCCCCTCACCATGTCATCGGTCACATTTGACCTGAGGGCCCCGGCCTTGTAGTGGACATATCCAGCAGAATTAGCTGAAAACTGTGACAGAGCCAGGAGGAGCATCCGTGAGTCCAGATCTGGAAGTACCAGCTTCTCAGGGGTGTATGGAGGCTCCCAGCGCTGGGTCAGGCCAACAAACTGTCCCTGTGGCACAAATGGGAGAGCCAAGGATGAAGCATCTCTCCCTCACAGCTCCCCGCACAATAATGTCACTAACCCCAAGACTACCTTTACTGCGAGCTCCAGGTTGTTCTCATTGACCAGAGGAGGAGCGACCAGAGGAACTTCAATGGCAGCTACTGAGTCCACTGGCTGAGAAACTGGAAAACCACACAGAGATGAAGGGTTAATATTACACAGGAACCACACACATGCACAATGATAGTTATTGTGGAGTAAGAGGTTACCAGGACTGTGTATGTGAGGGGATTATGGGATTATCAGGACTGTGTATGTGAGGGGATTATCAGAATTGTGTATGTGAGGGGATTATCAGAACTGTGTATGTGAGGGGATTATGGGATTATCAGGACTGTGTATGTGAGGGGATTATGGGATTATCAGGACTGTGTATGTGAGGGGATTATCAGGACTGTGTATGTGAGGGGTTTATGGGATTATCAGGATTGTGTATGTGAGGGGATTATGGGATTATCAGGACTGTGTATGTGAGGGGATTATGGGATTATCAGGACTGTGTATGTGAGGGGATTATCAGGACTGTGTATGTGAGGGGTTTATGGGATTATCAGGATTGTGTATGTGAGGGGATTATGGGATTATCAGGACTGTGTATGTGAGGGGATTATCAGGACTTTGTATGTGAGGGGATTATGGGATTATCAGAACTGTGTATGTGAGGGGATTATGGTATTATCAGGACTGTGTATGTGAGGGGATTATGGGATTATCAGGATTGTGTATGTGAGGGGATTATGGGATTATCAGGACTGTGTATGTGGGGGGATTATGGGATTATCAGGACTGTGTATGTGAGGGGATTATGGGATTATCAGGACTGTGTATGTGAGGGGATTATGGGATTATCAGGATTGTGTATGTGAGGGGATTATGGTATTATCAAGATTGTGTATGTGAGGGGATTATGGGATTATCAGGACTGTGTATGTGAGGGGATTATGGTATTATCAGGATTGTGTATGTGAGGGGATTATGGGATTATCAGGATTGTGTATGTGAGGGGATTATGGTATTATCAGGACTGTGTATGTGGGGGGATTATGGGATTATCAGGATTGTGTATGTGAGGGGATTATGGTATTATCAGGATTGTG
This sequence comes from Discoglossus pictus, assembly GCA_027410445.1. NCBI lineage: Eukaryota > Metazoa > Chordata > Amphibia > Anura > Alytidae > Discoglossus > Discoglossus pictus. The sequence goes on from JAPZIH010000785.1 coordinate 18,720, forward strand.
TATGTGGGGGGATTATGGGATTATCAGGACTGTGTATGTGAGAGGATTATGGGATTATCAGGACTGTGTATGTGAGGGGATTGTGGGATTATCATGACTGTGTATGTGAGGGGATTGTGGGATTATCATGACTGTGTATGTGAGGGGATTATGGGTTTATCAGGTCTGTGTATGTGAGAGGATTATGGGATTATCAGGACTGTGTATGTGAGGGGATTGTGGGATTATCATGACTGTGTATGTGAGGGGATTATGGGATTATCAGGACTGTGTATGTGAGGGGATTATGGTATTATCAGGATTGTGTATGTGAGGGGATTATGGGATTATCAGGACTGTGTATGTGAGGGGATTATGGGATTATCAGGACTGTGTATGTGAGGGGATTATGGGATTATCAGGACTGTGTATGTGAGGAGATTATGGGATTATCAGGATTGTGTATGTGAGGGGATTATGGTATTATCAAGATTGTGTATGTGAGGGGATTATGGGATTATCAGGACTGTGTATGTGAGGGGATTATGGTATTATCAGGATTGTGTATGTGAGGGGATTATGGAATTATCAGGATTGTGTATGTGAGGGGATTATGGTATTATCAGGACTGTATGTGGGGGGATTATGGGATTATCAGGATTGTGTATGTGAGGGGATTATGGTATTATCAGGACTGTGTATGTGGGGGGATTATGGGATTATCAGGACTGTGTATGTGAGAGGATTATGGGATTATCAGGACTGTGTATGTGAGGGGATTGTGGGATTATCATGACTGTGTATGTGAGGGGATTGTGGGATTATCATGACTGTGTATGTGAGGGGATTATGGGTTTATCAGGACTGTGTATGTGAGGGGATTATCAGGACTGTGTATGTGAGAGGATTATGGGATTATCAGGACTGTGTATGTGAGAGGATTATGGGATTATCAGGATTGTGTATGTGAGGGGATTATGGGATTATCAGGACTGTGTATGTGAGGGGATTATCAGGACTGTGTGTGTAAGAGGATTATGGGATTAACAGGAATGTGAATATGAAGGGATTTACAGTACTGTGTATGTGAGAGGATTATGGGATTACGAGGACTGTGTATGTGAGGGGATTATGGGATTACCAGGACTGTGTATGTGAGGGGATTATCAGGACTGTGTATGTGAGGGGATTATCAGGACTGTGTATGTGGGGGGATAATCAGGATTGTGTATGTGAGGGGATTATCGGGACTGTGTATGTGAGGGGAAATCAGGATTGTGTATGTGAAAGGATTGTTGGATTATCAGGACTGTGTATGTGAGGGGTTTATGGGATTGTCAGGATTGTGTATGTGAGGGGATTATGGGATTATCAGGACTGTGTATGTGAGGGGATTATGGGATTATCAACACTGTGTATGTGAGGTGAAATCAGGATTGTGTATGTGAGAGGATTATGGGATTATCAGGACTGTGTATGTGAGGGGATTATGGGATTATCAGGACTGTGTATGTGGGGGGATAATCAGGATTGTGTATGTGAGGGGATTATGGGTTTATCAGGACTGTGTATGTGAGGGGATTATCAGGACTGTGTATGTGAGAGGATTATGGGATTATCAGGACTGTGTATGTGAGAGGATTATGGGATTATCAGGATTGTGTATGTGAGGGGATTATGGGATTATCAGGACTGTGTATGTGAGGGGATTATCAGGACTGTGTGTGTAAGAGGATTATGGGATTAACAGGAATGTGAATATGAAGGGATTTACAGTACTGTGTATGTGAGAGGATTATGGGATTACGAGGACTGTGTATGTGAGGGGATTATGGGATTACCAGGACTGTGTATGTGAGGGGATTATCAGGACTGTGTATGTGAGGGGATTATCAGGACTGTGTATGTGGGGGGATAATCAGGATTGTGTATGTGAGGGGATTATCGGGACTGTGTATGTGAGGGGAAATCAGGATTGTGTATGTGAAAGGATTGTTGGATTATCAGGACTGTGTATGTGAGGGGTTTATGGGATTGTCAGGATTGTGTATGTGAGGGGATTATGGGATTATCAGGACTGTGTATGTGAGGGGATTATGGGATTATCAACACTGTGTATGTGAGGTGAAATCAGGATTGTGTATGTGAGAGGATTATGGGATTATCAGGACTGTGTATGTGAGGGGATTATGGGATTATCAGGACTGTGTATGTGGGGGGATAATCAGGATTGTGTATGTGAGGGGATTATGGGATTATCAGGACTGTGTATGTGGGGGGATAATCAGGACTGTGTATGTGAGGGGATTATGGGATTATCAGGACTGTGTATGTGGGGGGATTATCAGTACTGTGTATGTGAGGGGATTATCAGGATTGTGTATGTGAGGGGATTATCGGGACTGTGTATGTGAGGGGAAATCAGGATTGTGTATGTGAGGGGAAATCAGGATTGCGGAGTGAGGGGTTACCAGGATTGTGGAGTTAGGGGTTACCAGGCTGGTGCGAATGAGGGGATATCAGGATTGTGCGGATGAGGGGATATCAGGATTGTGCGGATGAGGGGATATCGGGATTGTGCGGATGAGGGGATATCAGGATTGTGCGGATGAGGGGATATCGGGATTGTGCGGATGAGGGGATATCAGGATTGTGCGGATGAGGGGATATCGGGATTGTGTGGATGAGGGGATATCAGGATTGTGTGGATGAGGGGATATCGGGATTGTGCGGATGAGGGGATATCAGGATTGTGCGGATGAGGGGATATAAGGATTGAGTGGATGAGGCGATATCAGGATTGTGCGGATGATTGTATATCAGGAGTAACGGAACCCATCACTGTTTTACCCTGTTTCATGGTTATTATTATGTTTAAAATATGATCCTACTATTATACTGTATGTATGTTGGTTTATGCTCTGCAGAATATTAGCCCAGACTATTGCAGACCTGGGCATAATAGATAATCCTATTACAGAGACTCCTCATCAGATAAGGAAGTCTATTGTTTAAAGTGTTTTCATTCTCAGCCATAAGAACAAAGAAGGATGATCTAATCCATGTCTGATTGTATCAAAGTTGCCAGGTAGCCTCAGGGAGGTGTGACTCACCTATTGTCCCTCTATGTGTATTGTGTGGCCAACTATGAGGGATGTGGATTGCCTGTGAAATGTCTGTGTGTTATGGATAAAAATGTGTAAGTTTTAGCTGGGAGATAATTGATTAGATACAGTAATAAACTCAATTATCTCCCAAGCAGGAGGGGAGGGAAACTGTGGGCGTTACTATTGTGTTATTGGTTGTTTATACCTTCCCCTGGGTGTGTTCTGTTTGTACCTGACTGTAATAAAAACCAGGCTGGGTGTGCCAGCAAGAGAGTTCTACTTGACCCTTCAAAACGTAGCCTCGTCTCGTTCTTGGAGGGGATTGCTATATCACACTGGGGATTGCTATGCTTTTGCATACTCCCTGGAGCTATAACTACTGAACGCTTGTTCCTCATGTACTCTCCTTGGAGGAGAGGTCTTCCCCACACGATCCTGGATGCTGGAGATTCATACAGGGTGGAAGGAAGACGGCGCGGCTCCAGTTAAGCTACGGCGGTTGTGGAGTCTGTGGTGGTTGTGGTGTCCGGTGCGGTGCTTGTAGGCCTCGGCGCAAACTAGGACGCGTCCATCAACGGAGGTACCCGGTCGGGGTGCCAGGAGATCCGTTACATCAGGATTGTGCGGATGAGGGGATATCAGGATTGTGTGGATGAGGAGATATCAGGATTGTGCGGATGAGGGGATATCAGGATTGTGTGGATGAGGGGATATCAGGATTGTGTGGATGAGGAGATATCAGGATTGTGCGGATGAGGGGATATCAGGATTGTGTGGATGAGGAGATATCAGGATTGTGCGGATGAGGGGATATCAGGATTGTGTGGATGAGGGGATATCAGGATTGTGTGGATGAGGAGATATCAGGATTGTGTGGATGAGGCGATATCAGGATTGTGTGGATGAGGAGATATCAGGATTGTGCGGATGAGGAGATATCAGGATTGTGCGGATGAGGGGATATCAGGATTGTGCGGATGAGGAGATATCAGGATTGTGTGGATGAGGGGATATCAGGATTGTGTGGATGAGGGGATATCAGGATTGTGCGGATGAGGGGATATCAGGATTGTGTGGATGAGGGGATATCAGGATTGTGCGGATGAGGAGATATCAGGATTGTGCGGATGAGGGGATATCAGGATTGTGCGGATGAGGAGATATCAGGATTGTGTGGATGAGGAGATATCAGGATTGTGCGGATGAGGGGATATCAGGATTGTGTGGATGAGGAGATATCAGGATTGTGTGGATGAGGGCATATCAGGATTGTGCGGATGAGGGGATATCAGGATTGTGCGGATGAGGAGATATCAGGATTGTGTGGATGAGGGGATATCAGGATTGTGTGGATGAGGGGATATCAGGATTGTGTGGATGAGGAGATATCAGGATTGTGCGGATGAGGGGATATCAGGATTGTGTGGATGAGGGGATATCAGGATTGTGTGGATGAGGGGATATCAGGATTGTGTGGATGAGGGGATATCAGGATTGTGTGGATGAGGAGATATCAGGATTGTGTGGATGAGGGGATATCAGGATTGTGTGGATGAGGAGATATCAGGATTGTGCGGATGAGGGGATATCAGGATTGTGTGGATGAGGAGATATCAGGATTGTGTGGATGAGGAGATATCAGGATTGTGTGGATGAGGGGATATCGGGATTGTGCGGATGAGGGGATATCAGGATTGTGCGGATGAGGGGATATCAGGATTGTGTGGATGAGGCGATATCAGGATTGTGTGGATGAGGGGATATCAGGATTGTGTGGATGAGGAGATATCAGGATTGTGTGGATGAGGAGATATCAGGATTGTGTGGATGAGGAGATATCAGGATTGTGTGGATGAGGGGATATCAGGATTGTGTGGATGAGGCGATATCAGGATTGTGTGGATGAGGCGATATCAGGATTGTGTGGATGAGGAGATATCAGGATTGTGTGGATGAGGGGATATCAGGATTGTGTGGATGAGGCGATATCAGGATTGTGTGGATGAGGGGATATCAGGATTGTGTGGATGAGGGGATATCAGGATTGTGCGGATGAGGAGATATCAGGATTGTGCGGATGAGGAGATATCAGGATTGTGCGGATGAGGAGATATCAGGATTGTGTGGATGAGGAGATATCAGGATTGTGTGGATGAGGAGATATCAGGATTGTGTGGATGAGGAGATATCAGGATTGTGTGGATGAGGAGATATCAGGATTGTGTGGATGAGGAGATATCAGGATTGTGTGGATGAGGGGATATCAGGATTGTGTGGATGAGGCGATATCAGGATTGTGTGGATGAGGGGATATCAGGATTGTGTGGATGAGGGGATATCAGGATTGTGTGGATGAGGCGATATCAGGATTGTGTGGATGAGGGGATATCAGGATTGTGCGGATGAGGAGATATCAGGATTGTGCGGATGAGGGGATATCAGGATTGTGCGGATGAGGAGATATCAGGATTGTGCGGATGAGGAGATATCAGGATTGTGTGGATGAGGAGATATCAGGATTGTGTGGATGAGGAGATATCAGGATTGTGTGGATGAGGAGATATCAGGATTGTGTGGATGAGGGGATATCAGGATTGTGTGGATGAGGGGATATCAGGATTGTGTGGATGAGGGGATATCAGGATTGTGTGGATGAGGAGATATCAGGATTGTGCGGATGAGGGGATATCAGGATTGTGTGGATGAGGAGATATCAGGATTGTGTGGATGAGGAGATATCAGGATTGTGTGGATGAGGGGATATCGGGATTGTGTGGATGAGGGGATATCGGGATTGTGCGGATGAGGGGATATCGGGATTGTGCGGATGAGGGGATATCAGGATTGTGTGGATGAGGCGATATCAGGATTGTGTGGATGAGGGGATATCAGGATTGTGTGGATGAGGAGATATCAGGAATTGTGTGGATGAGGAGATATCAGGATTGTGTGGATGAGGAGATATCAGGATTGTGTGGATGAGGAGATATCAGGATTGTGTGGATGAGGGGATATCAGGATTGTGTGGATGAGGCGATATCAGGATTGTGTGGATGAGGAGATATCAGGATTGTGTGGATGAGGGGATATCAGGATTGTGTGGATGAGGAGATATCAGGATTGTGTGGATGAGGGGATATCAGGATTGTGCGGATGAGGAGATATCAGGATTGTGCGGATGAGGAGATATCAGGATTGTGTGGATGAGGAGATATCAGGATTGTGTGGATGAGGAGATATCAGGATTGTGTGGATGAGGAGATATCAGGATTGTGTGGATGAGGAGATATCAGGATTGTGTGGATGAGGAGATATCAGGATTGTGTGGATGAGGAGATATCAGGATTGTGTGGATGAGGCGATATCAGGATTGTGTGGATGAGGCGATATCAGGATTGTGTGGATGAGGAGATATCAGGATTGTGGGGATGAGGAGATATCAGGATTGTGGGGATGAGGAGATATCAGGATTGTGTGGATGAGGAGATATCAGGATTGTGTGGATGAGGAGATATCAGGATTGTGGGGATGAGGAGATATCAGGATTGTGCGGATGAGGGGATATCGGGATTGTGGGGATGAGGGGATATCAGGATTGTGTGGATGAGGGGATATCAGGATTGTGTGGATGAGGAGATATCAGGATTGTGGGGATGAGGAGATATCAGGATTGTGTGGATGAGGCGATATCAGGATTGTGTGGATGAGGAGATATCAGGATTGTGGGGATGAGGAGATATCAGGATTGTGCGGATGAGGAGATATCAGGATTGTGTGGATGAGGGGATATCGGGATTGTGCGGATGAGGAGATATCAGGATTGTGCGGATGAGGGGATATCAGGATTGTGTGGATGAGGAGATATCAGGATTGTGTGGATGAGGCGATATCAGGATTGTGTGGATGAGGAGATATCAGGATTGTCCGGATGAGGGGATATCAGGATTGTGCGGATGAGGAGATATCAGGATTGTGCGGATGAGGGGATATCAGGATTGTGTGGATGAGGAGATATCAGGATTGTGTGGATGAGGCGATATCAGGATTGTGCGGATGAGGAGATATCTCTTACTTGTACATTACAAATCCCACATGTGAAACCTCTCTTTATATCGATAGCGCCACGGAGATGGCAGATTACCAACATGGAGGCTTCCGTGTGATCCTTATCTAGCTCTCTGCCCTTTAGTCCCTCCATGTCTCTATCCCGTGGGACACCTACAGGATCCTCCACTGACTCACACAGGAGATGGCGCGCCACATAAGATGGCGGGTTACCTGGCAGGTTGCTTATTATCCCCTCCAGACGCATCACAGCTTCATCAAACTCTGGGCAGAGCTGCAGAAATAAGACGCCAGGTGAGTGCCCCCCGCACCTACCACATGTCCACCCAGGGTCAAAGGTTATTGTCCGTACGTACATGTTTACTCAAGGCATCATGAATGGGTCCCAGCATGGCACCTCTGAACATTCTGAACAGCCACCTGCAGACATGATACACGTATGTAACTACACGTATGTAACAATACTAATACATTTACATGTTGTACACGGGCAGACATAACGGCGAGGGGGCTCAGTCATATGGACACAATATGGGTTTAGTCGTTAGTGCCCCTAGTACCATGTGACCTGGCACCCTGCCCACAAGAACAGGAACAGAAACATGACCCGCCTTCTGGTCTCAGCCACTTCTCCTTTTTGGACATCTCTGTTTATGAGAAAAAACAACTCAGACGGTGCACACGGCCCGTGGTCACGGCTAAAGGAACACGCCACACCGCATTACAAATGAGAAAGAGGAAATGCAGAGACCAGCCTTCAGTCTGTAGATATCACGGGCTTAGAGTGGGCACGCTCCCAAGGACACGCACAGGAATGTATGCTGAGCCCCCCCGTACCACATCATCAAAACAATATGTCCATGTCCCTTTAACACTAAGAATCCTCCTAGGTGTTAATTACACACATTCACTAATAACCAGGTCCTAATGATCCTCCTCATCTGCCTCCTCCTCACTCCCCCAGTGATCCTCCTCATCTGCCTCCTCCACACTCCCCCAGTGATCCTCATCTGCCTCCTCCACACTCCCCCAGTGATCCTCCTCATCTGCCTCCTGCTCACTCCCCCAGTGATCCTCATCTGCCTCCTGCTCACTCCCCCAGTGATCCTCCTCATCTGCCTCCTGCTCACTCCCCCAGTGATCCTCCTCATCTGTCTCCTGCTCACTCCCCCAGTGATCCTCATCTGCCTCCTCCACACTCCCCCAGTGATCCTCATCTGCCTCCTCCACACTCCCCCAGTGATCCTCCTCATCTGCCTCCTCCTCACTCCCCCAGTGATCCTCATCTGCCTCCTCCACACTCCCCCAGTGATCCTCCTCATCTGCCTCCTCCTCACTCCCCCAGTGATCCTCATCTGCCTCCTCCTCACTCCCCCAGTGATCCTCATCTGCCTCCTGCTCACTCCCCCAGTGATCCTCATCATCTGCCTCCTCCACACTCCCCCAGTGATCCTCCTCATCTGCCTCCTCCACACTCCCCCAGTGATTCTCCTTATCTGCCTCCTCCACACTCCCCCAGTGATCCTCCTCATCTGTCTCCTCCTCACTCCCCCAGTGATCCTCATCTGCCTCCTCCACACTCCCCCAGTGATCCTCCTCATCTGCCTCCTCCTCACTCCCCCAGTGATCCTCATCTGCCTCCTCCACACTCCCCCAGTGATCCTCCTCATCTGCCTCCTCCTCACTCCCCCAGTGATCCTCATCTGCCTCCTCCTCACTCCCCCAGTGATCCTCATCTGCCTCCTGCTCACTCCCCCAGTGATCCTCATCATCTGCCTCCTCCACACTCCCCCAGTGATCCTCCTCATCTGCCTCCTCCACACTCCCCCAGTGATTCTCCTTATCTGCCTCCTCCACACTCCCCCAGTGATCCTCCTCATCTGCCTCCTCCACACTCCCCCAGTGATTCTCCTTATCTGCCTCCTCCACACTCCCCCAGTGATCCTCCTCATCTGTCTCCTCCTCACTCCCCCAGTGATTCTCCTCATCTGCCTCCTCCTCACTCCCCCAGTGATCCTCATCTGCCTCCTCCACACTCCCCCAGTGATCCTCATCTGCCTCCTCCACACTCCCCCAGTGATCCTCCTCATCTGCCTCCTCCACACTCCCCCAGTGATCCTCCTCATCTGCCTCCTGCTCACTCCCCCAGTGATCCTCCTCATCTGCCTCCTGCTCACTCCCCCAGTGATCCTCCTCATCTGCCTCCTCCTCACTCCCCCAATAATTCTATTTATCTATTTCCTCCACACTCCCCAAAGATCCTAATCTGCCTCCTGCTCTGCACTACCCAAGTGATCCTCCTCATCTGCCTTCTCCATACTGCCTCTATGATCCTCCTCATGTCTCGTGCTCCTCACTACCCCAAATGACCTTCCTAATCGGCTTCTTCCACACTCCCCCAGTGATTCTCCTCTTCTGCCTCCTTCTCATTCCCCCAGTGATCCTCCTCATCTGCCTCCTCCTTCCCCCAGTGATCCTCCTCATCTGCCTCCTCCACACTCCCCCAGTGAGCCTCCTCATCTGCCTCCTCCACACTCCCCCAGTGATCCTCCTCATCTGCCTCCTCCACACTCCCCCAGTGATTCTCCTTATCTGCCTCCTCCACACTCCCCCAGTGATCCTCCTCATCTGCCTCCTCCTCACTCCCCCAGTGATTCTCCTCATCTGCCTCCTCCTCACTCCCCCAGTGATCCTCCTCATCTGCCTCCTCCTCACTCCCCCAGTGATCCTCATCTGCCTCCTCCACACTCCCCCAGTGATCCTCCTCATCTGCCTCCTCCTCACTCCCCCAGTGATTCTCCTTATCTGCCTCCTGCTCACTCCCCCAGTGATCCTCCTCATCTGCCTCCTCCTCACTCCCCCAGTGATCCTCCTCATCTGTCTCCTCCTCACTCCCCCAGTGATCCTCCTCATCTGTCTCCTCCACACTCCCCCAGTGAGCCTCCTCATCTGTCTCCTCCTCACTCCCCCAGTGATTCTCCTTATCTGCCTCCTGCTCACTCCCCCAGTGATCCTCCTCATCTGCCTCCTCCTCACTCCCCCAGTGATTCTCCTCATCTGCCTCCTCCTCACTCCCCCAGTGATTCTCCTCATCTGCCTCCTCCACACTCCCCCAGTGATCCTCCTCATCTGTCTCCTCCTCACTCCCCCAGTGATTCTCCTCATCTGCCTCCTCCTCACTCCCCCAGTGATTGTCCTCATCTGCCTCCTCCACACTCCCCCAGTGATTCTCCTCATCTGCCTCCTCCACACTCCCCCAGTGATCCTCCTCATCTGCCTCCTCCTCACTCCCCCAGTGATTCTCCTCATCTGCCTCCTCCTCACTCCCCCAGTGAGCCTCCTCATCTGCCTCCTCCACACTCCCCCAGTGATCCTCCTCATCTGCCTCCTCCACACTCCCCCAGTGATTCTCCTTATCTGCCTCCTCCACACTCCCCCAGTGATCCTCCTCATCTGTCTCCTCCTCACTCCCCCAGTGATTCTCCTCATCTGCCTCCTCCTCACTCCCCCAGTGATTCTCCTCATCTGCCTCCTCCACACTCCCCCAGTGATTCTCCTCATCTGCCTCCTCCTCACTCCCCCAGTGATCCTCCTCATCTGCCTCCTCCACACTCCCCCAGTGAGCCTCCTCATCTGCCTCCTCCACACTCCCCCAGTGATTCTCCTTATCTGCCTCCTCCACACTCCCCCAGTGATCCTCCTCTTCTGCCTCCTCCTCACTCCCCCAGTGATTCTCCTCTTCTGCCTCCTTCTCACTCCCCTAGTGATTCTCCTCTTCTGCCTCCTCCACACTCCCCCAGTGATCCTCCTCATCTGCCTCCTGCTCACTCCCCCAGTGATCCTCCTCATCTGCCTCCTCCTCACTCCCCCAGTGATTCCACTCATCTGCCTCCTACTCACTCCCCCAGTGATCCTCCTCATCTGCCTCCTCCTCACTCCCCCAGTGATTCTCCTCATCTGCCTCCTCCTCACTCCCCCAGTGATTCTCCTCATCTGCCTCCTACTCACTCCCCCAGTGATCCTCCTCATCTGCCTCCTCCTCACTCCCCCAGTGATTCTCCTCATCTGCCTCCTACTCACTCCCCCAGTGATCCTCCTCATCTGCCTCCTCCTCACTCCCCCAGTGATTCTCCTCATCTGCCTCCTCCTCACTCCCCCAGTGATTCTCCTCTTCTGCCTCCTTCTCACTCCCCCAGTGATCCTCCTCAGCTGCCTCCTCCTCACTCCCCCAGTGATTCTCCTTTTCTGCCTCCTGCTCACTCCCCCAGTGATCCTCCTCATCTGCCTCCTCCTCACTCCCCCAGTGATCCTCCTTTTCTGCCTCCTGCTCACTCCCCCAGTGATCCTCCTCATCTGCCTCCTCCTCACTCCCCCAGTGATCCTCCTCTTCTGCCTCCTTTCCATGCCAGTCATCTGGTTCCTCTACGATCCTTACCCAGCTCCTCCATGGAATTGGATGTCCACGTGGCCGGCATTAGAGCTGCATCCAGCATTCCACACTCCTCCATGGCCAAGATCATCTCGTGTCAACCCAAGGACACCAGAGAGGGACAGGTCAGTGATAAGCAGCTCCACCCCAGCAGAGGCCTCACTGGAAAGAGACGACACGCTCAGTCTGTGTATAATGTGTCCTATGTTAGAAAGTCCAACAGAACATGGAGGAAACCATTCAGACCGGGCCACATGACATGCCGCCAGGGGTCCATGGGGTGGGTCATTCCCTAAGTAATAACTTCCTGTAACATGGCTGCAATAACTTGGGCAGCGTGTTTTATGGATAAAGACCTCCGTTACCCCAAGGAACCATTCATAGACAACAGAACAGCTCCTTGAAGGGTCCCAGTGATATCAGCTGAAAATAATGAGAATCTTATAAGTGTAATAGCGCGCTAATATCTCCGGACGCAAACCTTGCGAAGTCTGTCGCTTGTTGATTTCTCTCATATTCTTTGCTTTGAATATAATAACGTTCTCTAGGGAGCCGCCGAGGAAATGATTGTGCGGCACCGTTGCCGGTACATGGTGATTGTGATGCCCTAGGCCTTATTACTTTGCCTGAAAATCTCCTGACCCCATTATAACATTGGGGGCCTTTGGAGGGAGCAGAAAACCCTGGACTGACAGCCCCATGGACTGGGGGGAATCCCATTACTTATTACACGGAGCTGGTGTGTCATAGGCCGACTGGGCAGAAGATAAAGGGAAAGAGAATATATCTATATATATCATGAAGGTCTAGGAACCTAACAATTTAAGCAAATATGTCTGCGGACCTGGGATAATACCCGCGGTGAGAGCAGTCTTGCTTGGGGAATAAGTTAAAGATTTTTGGAAATATTTTGATGCCGAATGTACAATAAATGGTCGACTGTTTGAGTAAAGGAGAAAAGACGTTTAGCAAAACTTTATCTTTATGAGTCTTCTTATTCGTTGATTAAGATAATTATTATATTGACCTTTGTATATAGATTAGTTTCTACAACAAAATATCCACTGCCCGCTGATATAATCATTTTTTTTAACTTATAATACTGTTGGTTGTATCTGTGGAACAAAGTTAACTCCATCAGTTAGTTAGAGTATTAATGTATCTAGTTAGCGTTTAAATTAGATGTATTGAGGGGTTTTATTGTATGTAATATATGTTTTATTTTCTGTGATGTATGACTTTTTTATTTTATGGAATTTAGGATTTTTTATTTTGGGTAACAGGTTTTTTTATTTTCTGTAAAGTATTTTTATTTTTATTTTATGTTTTTTAGGTTTTTTATTTTATGTAATTTACGTTTTTTATTTTTGATCATGTTCTTTTTTATTTTAGCGACTTGCCCATCAAAAAATTACGGGGCAATAAAAAAGTGTTGAAATGCTGTTTGTCACAAGTGTTTTTGACAGACCTAAAGACAATATACCTAAAATTATCAAACTTTTGAAAGAATATTCCTCTTTCTCAGGTTACACTATTAATACTGGAAAATCTGAAATACTTTGGCTCCATCAGGAACAAGACATTTCAGAGTTTCCAATTAAAATTCAAAAACAATCCATGAGATATCTTGGTATACAATTAGCATCAGCTATACAGAAAATGTACTTATATAATTATAAAAAATGCTTTAATGAGATACAGACAGATTTAACATTCTGAAAAAACCAACACATGAATTCTGGGAAGAATTGCTGTGATAAAAATGGTAATTTACCCAATGATTCTATTTTTCCTCTAAAACCTCCCCTTTCTGGTTAAAAAGGAGGATATACAAAAAAAAATCATGGCTTATTCAAAAAATACATCTGGAATCATAAAAGGGTTCAAATTAGTCTTGAAAATCTATGGCAAACAAACAGTAAGGGAGGCACTAATCTACCGAATATAGAATGGGCTAATTGGTCAATACTATATAAGATGGATATAGAGTGGTTAATTAAATGGGAACAGTTCAGAAATTATGACTATGTATAAGTATGTTTTCTTTTTGCAATGTTCTTGTTAGGAATGTATTAAGGTAAAAGGTGCAAAGGACTCTGTGAAATAAGATCTAATATCTCCATGTTGTAGGAAACTCAACTGTACTGGATCTTTTAGGGACCTTGAGTCTCTTTAAATGCCAGTCTGAAGATCTTACTTTTACTTCCTAATACGTTTATTTTTTTATTGTTTAGCTAAAGCTGTGAATTTTATATTAAGATTGCACCCTGTCATATTTGTACTCTTTCCTTTTGATGACAATTTTCACTGTCATGGGTGGAGTGTTGTGGAAATAATACAAATATCCTTACATTTTTAGTGTGTATATATATATATATATATATGAGAAAATTGTATATCTCTTACAGAACTTGAAAATTGATATTCCACAGGAGATTGAGGAAGATATATTAACCTATCCGATGTTGACGAGCTGGAGATATTTCCACTCTAAAATTATTTGTGTTGATAAAATTACATATCAAATGCCAAGTAATCCTGAATGTTTACAGGACTCTAATATAGTTCCTTATAGACTATACTGAAATGGTGATATAGAATCTCTTTCAAGAATATATTCTAAGAGCTTTGAAAAAAAATTGTGGTGAAGTTAATATACAAAAAGAACAGTGGTAAAAAGCTACATAAATAAACTTGTTAAGAAAAACTCAATTTTTTAGATATTACTACTAAATTGATTCAAGATTATTGTAAAGGGAAATGCGATATGAAACATATATATCAAATTATTCAAGATTGTGGCCTAAAAAACGAGAAGAAATAATTCATAAATGAGAAAAAATATTTCCAAATTTTTAAGAAGATGTAGAAATATTTAAAAGCATAGATAGAGTTCGGAAATATATTCCATTTGCTGATTTTCACGAACAACAACTAAAGATTATACATTAAAGTTATTATCTTACAAAAATTGTGTGGAGAATAGGCAAAATTAAAGAGAATGCATGAGATCCAAATATTAAGCATTTATTCTGGCAATGAAATAAAATATATAGATTTTGGAGGAAGGTTCAAGACTGGCTAAAGAATACGCTAAGTATAGATATCTTAATAACTGTACAAATAATCTTTTTCAGAGATATAGATCATAAAATATATAAAGAGTGGAGATTTATGAGAAATTAATAAATAAGAAAGCCCCCTTAATTTTAGAAATAAAACATGAAGTTTACGATCCTTGATCAATACCATAGGATTGGTAATTTAAAAAAAAGGAAGAAAGAATTTTAATTAAAATGGAATTATTATTATAAAAAATAATTAAACTTGCAATTAACAACTTGTCAAGTTTAAATGAAATATCCAGCTCATGATTATAATGGTTCCTGTTTCTTCCTCACCCTTCTCCCCTGCCCCCCTTTTTTTTTTCTTTTTTTTTCTCCTTTACCTCCCTTATCTTTAACATTTACTGCAGAAGTTTTAAGATCTGTCATGATAATGAATGTCAGTCATTTTATATGAGGAAGAAATTAACTCTTTCACTCATTGATTAGATGTGATTAATTCTCTAAAAATTATAAAATTATTTAACTCCTCAAAAATGAACTTTCTTTATATTCTTGTATGTATAAGAAGTGATTCATTGTTTAAAAATGAAATGTATTGTATTCTCTGTCTGTACAAGAACGGCTTTGTTTATTTAACATAATTGTAATTTTTTAAAAGGAAAATTAAATACTTTTATAAAAAAAAAAAAAAAAAAAAAAAAAAAAAGCAAGGTTAGATCGGATCTATTTCCTTTTCAGGAATACAGACATGTTTAGTTACTTCCTGCCTCTACTTCCATACTTCAGTACACTGGACAAGTTGTACACCTCATCCCCAAACACTCACAAGAGAACTGTCTTGATGGTCAGATGTCCAGCGATTCGTATTTGACCCCTATTGATTACCAGCTGGACCCCGGTGTTGGCAGAGAGGGAGACGTCTGACTGGGAGAGGTCCAAGTCCTTAATTTGTATCCTTATCAAAGAGAGAGAGATCTGTGTTATACAGGAGATACAAATGGTCCTATAGGTGAGAGGAAGAGGAGTTACAGTATATGGCACCATACAGCACATCACAATGGTCACATAGATATTATATTGGCACCATACAGCACATCACAATGGTCACATAGATATTATATTGGCACCATACAGCACATCACAATGGCCACATAGATATTATATTGGCACCATACAGCACATCACAATGGCCACATAGATATTATATTGGCACCATACAGCACATCACAATGGCCACATAGATATTATATTGGCACCATACAGCACATCACAATGGCCACATAGATATTATATTGGCACCATACAGCACATCACAATGGCCACATAGATATTATATTGGCACTATACAGCACATCACAATAGCCACATAGATATTATATTGGCACTATACAGCTCATCACAATGGCCACATAGATATTATATGGGCTCCATACAGCACATCACAATGGCCACATAGATATTATATTGGCACCATACAGCTCATCACAATGGCCACATAGATATTATATTGGCACCATACAGCACATCACAATGGCCACATAGATATTATATTGGCACCATACAGCTCATCACAATGGCCACATAGATATTATATTGGCACCATACAGCTCATCACAATGGCCACATAGATATTATATTGGCACCATACAGCACATCACAATGGCCACATAGATATTATATTGGCACTATACAGCTCATCACAATGGCCACATAGATATTATATTGGCACCATACAGCACATCACAATGGCCACATAGATATTATATTGGCACCATACAGCACATCACAATGGCCACATAGATATTATATTGGCACCATACAGCTCATCACAATGGCCACATAGATATTATATTGGCACCATACAGCTCATCACAAGGACCACATAGATATTATATTGGCACTATACAGCACATCACAATGGCCACATAGATATTATATTGGCACCATACAGCACATCACAAGGACCACATAGATATTATATTGGCATCATACAGCACATCACAATGGCCACATAGATATTATATTGGCACCATACAGCACATCACAATGGCCACATAGATATTATATTGGCACCATACAGCACATCACAATGGCCACATAGATATTATATTGGCACCATACAGCACATCACAATGGCCACATAGATATTATATTGGCACCATACAGCACATCACAAGGACCACATAGATATTATATTGGCACCATACAGCACATCACAATGGCCACATAGATATTATATTGGCACCATACAGCACATCACACTGGCCACATAGATATTATATTGGCACCATACAGCACATCACAATGGCCACATAGATATTATATTGGCACCATACAGCACATCACAATGGCCACATGGATATTATATTGGCACTATACAGCACATCACAATGGCCACATGGATATTATATTGGCACCATACAGCACATCACAATGGCCACATAGATATTATATTGGCACCATACAGCACATCACAAGGACCACATAGATATTATATTGGAACCATACAGCACATCACAATGGCCACATAGATATTATATTGGCACCATACAGCACATCACAATGGCCACATAGATATTATATTGGAACCATACAGCACATCACAATGGCCACATAGATATTATATTGGCACCATACAGCACATCACAATGGCCACATAGATATTATATTGGCATCATACAGCACATCACAATGGCCACATAGATATTATATTGGCACCATACAGCACATCACAATGGCCACATAGATATTATATTGGCACTATACAGCACATCACAATGGCCACATAGATATTATATTGGCACCATACAGCTCATCACAGTGGCCACATAGATATTATATTGGCACCATACAGCACATCACAATGGCCACATAGATATTATATTGGCACCATACAGCACATCACAATGGCCACATAGATATTATATTGGCACCATACAGCACATCACAATGGCCACATATATATTATATTGGCACCATACAGCACATCACAATGGCCACATAGATATTATATTGGCACCATACAGCACATCACAAGGACCACATAGATATTATATTGGCACCATACAGCTCATCACAATGGCCACATAGATATTATATTGGCACCATACAGCACATCACAAGGACCACATAGATATTATATTGGCACTATACAGCACATCACAATGGCCACATAGATATTATATTGGCACTATACAGCACATCACAATGGCCACATGGATATTATATTGGCACCATACAGCACATCACAATGGCCACATAGATATTATATTGGCACCATACAGCACATCACAATGGCCACATAGATATTATATTGGCACCATACAGCTCATCACAAGGACCACATAGATATTATATTGGCACTATACAGCACATCACAATGGCCACATGGATATTATATTGGCACCATACAGCACATCACAATGGCCACATAGATATTATATTGGCACTATACAGCTCATCACAATGGCCACATGGATATTATATTGGCACCATACAGCACATCACAATGGCCACATAGATATTATATTGGCACTATACAGCACATCACAATGGCCACATAGATATTATATTGGCACCATACAGCACATCACAATGGCCACATAGATATTATATTGGCACCATACAGCACATCACAATGGCCACATAGATATTATATTGGCACTATACAGCACATCACAAGGACCACATAAATATTATATTGGCACTATACAGCACATCACAATGGCCACATGGATATTATATTGGCACTATACAGCTCATCACAATGGCCACACAGATATTATATTGGCACTATACAGCACATCACAATGGCCACATGGATATTATATTGGCACCATACAGCTCATCACAATGGCCACATAGATATTATATTGGCACCATACAGCTCATCACAATGGCCACATAGATATTATATTGGCACCATACAGCTCATCACAATGGCCACATAGATATTATATTGGCACCATACAGCACATCACAATGGCCACATGGATATTATATTGGCACCATACAGCTCATCACAATGGCCACATAGATATTATATTGGCACTATACAGCTCATCACAATGGCCACATAGATATTATATTGGCACCATACAGCACATCACAATGGCCACATAGATATTATATTGGCACCATACAGCACATCACAGTGGCCACATAGATATTATATTGGCACCATACAGCACATCACAATGGCCACATAGATATTATATTGGCACCATACAGCACATCACAATGGCCACATGGATATTATATTGGCATCATACAGCTCATCACAATGGCCACATAGATATTATATTGGCACCATACAGCACATCACAATGGCCACATAGATATTATATTGGCACCATACAGCACATCACAATGGCCACATAGATATTATATTGGCACTATACAGCACATCACAGTGGCCACATAGATATTATATTGGCACCATACAGCACATCACAATGGCCACATAGATATTATATTGGCACCATACAGCTCATCACAATGGCCACATAGATATTATATTGGCACTATACAGCTCATCACAATGGCCACATGGATATTATATTGGCACCATACAGCACATCACAAGGACCACATAGATATTATATTGGCACCATACAGCACATCACACTGGCCTCATAGATATTATATTGGCACCATACAGCACATCACAATGGCCACATAGATATTATATTGGCACCATACAGCACATCACAATGGCCACATAGATATTATATTGGCACCATACAGCTCATCACAATGGCCACATGGATATTATATTGGCACCATACAGCACATCACAATGGCCACATAGATATTATATTGGCACCATACAGCTCATCACAATGGCCACATATATATTATATTGGCACCATACAGCTCATCACAATGGCCACATAGATATTATATTGGCACCATACAGCACATCACAATGGCCACATAGATATTATATTGGCACCATACAGCTCATCACAATGGCCACATATATATTATATTGGCACCATACAGCTCATCACGATGGCCACATAGATATTATATTGGCACCATACAGCACATCACAATGGCCACATAGATATTATATTGGCACCATACAGCACATCACAAGGACCACATAGATATTATATTGGCACTATACAGCACATTACAATGGCCACATAGATATTATATTGGCACCATACAGCACATCACAATAGCCACATAGATATTATATTGGCACCATACAGCACATCACAATGGCCACATAGATATTATATTGGCACCATACAGCACATCACAATGGCCACATAGATATTATATTGGCACCATACAGCACATCACAATGGCCACATAGATATTATATTGGCACCATACAGCACATCACAATGGCCACATAGATATTATGTTGGCACCATACAGCACATCACAATGGCCACATAGATATTATATTGGCACCATACAGCAGATCACAATGGCCACATAGATATTATATTGGCACCATACAGCACATCACAATGGCCACATAGATATTATATTGGCACCATACAGCAGATCACAATGGCCACATAGATATTATGTTGGCACCATACAGCACATCACAATGGCCACATAGATATTATATTGGCACCATACAGCAGATCACAATGGCCACATAGATATTATATTGGCACCATACAGCACATCACAATGGCCACATAGATATTATATTGGCACCATACAGCTCCTCACAATGGCCACACAGATATTATATTGGCACCATACAGCTCATCACAATGGCCACATAGATATTATATTGGCACCATACAGCAGATCACAATGGCCACATAGATATTATATTGGCACCATACAGCAGATCACAATGGCCACATAGATATTATATTGGCACCATACAGCACATCACAATGGCCACATGGATATAATATTGGCACCATACAGCTCATCACAATGGCCACATGGATATAATATTGGCACCATACAGCACATCACAATGGCCACATAGATATTATATTGGCACCATACAGCACATCACAATGGCCACATAGATATTATATTGGCACCATACAGCACATCACAATGGCCCACATAGATATTATATTGGCACCATACAGCACATCACAAGGACCACATAGATATTATATTGGCACCATACAGCACATCACAATGGCCACATAGATATTATATTGGCACCATACAGCACATCACAATGGCCACATAGATATTATATTGGCACCATACAGCACATCACAATGGCCACATAGATATTATATTGGCACTATACAGCACATCACAATGGCCACATAGATATTATATTGGCACCATACAGCACATCACAATGGCCACATAGATATTATATTGGCACCATACAGCACATCACAATGGCCACATAGATATTATATTGGCACCATACAGCACATCACAATGGCCACATGGATATTATATTGGCACCATACAGCACATCACAATGGCCACATAGATATTATATTGGCACCATACAGCTCATCACACTGGCCACATAGATATTATATTGGCACCATACAGCTCATCACACTGGCCACATAGATATTATATTGGCACCATACAGCACATCACAATGGCCACATAGATATTATATTGGCACCATACAGCTCATCACAAGGACCACATAGATATTATATTGGCACTATACAGCACATCACAATGGCCACATGGATATTATATTGGCACTATACAGCACATCACAATGGCCACATAGATATTATATTGGCACCATACAGCACATCACAGTGGCCACATAGATATTATATTGGCACCATACAGCACATCACAATGGCCACATAGATATTATATTGGCACTATACAGCACATCACAATGGCCACATGGATATTATATTGGCACCATACAGCTCATCACAATGGCCACATGGATATAATATTGGCACCATACAGCACATCACAATGGCCACATAGATATTATATTGGCACCATACAGCACATCACAATGGCCACATAGATATTATATTGGCACCATACAGCACATCACAATGGCCACATGGATATAATATTGGCACCATACAGCACATCACAATGGCCACATAGATATTATATTGGCACCATACAGCACATCACAATGGCCACATGGATATTATATTGGCACCATACAGCACATCACCATGGCCACATGGATATTATATTGGCACCATACAGCACATCACAATGGCCACATGGATATTATATTGGCACTATACAGCACATCACAATGGCCACATGGATATTATATTGGCACCATACAGCTCATCACAATGGCCACATGGATATAATATTGGCACCATACAGCACATCACAATGGCCACATAGATATTATATTGGCACCATACAGCACATCACAATGGCCACATAGATATTATATTGGCACCATACAGCACATCACAATGGCCACATGGATATTATATTGGCACCATACAGCACATCACAATGGCCACATAGATATTATATTGGCACCATACAGCACATCACAATGGCCACGTAGATATAATATTGGCACCATACAGCACATCACAATGGCCACATAGATATTATATTGGCACCCTACAGCACATCACAATGGCCACATAGATATTATATTGGCACCATACAGCACATCACAATGGCCACATAGATATTATATTGGCACCATACAGCACATCACAATGGCCACATAGATATTATATTGGCACCATACAGCACATCACAATGGCCACATAGATATTATATTGGCACCATACAGCACATCACAATGGCCACATGGATATTATATTGGCACCATACAGCACATCACAATGGCCACATAGATATAATATTGGCACCATACAGCACATCACAATGGCCACATAGATATTATATTGGCACCCTACAGCACATCACAATGGCCACATAGATATTATATTGGCACCATACAGCACATCACAATGGCCACATAGATATTATATTGGCACCATACAGCACATCACAATGGCCACATAGATATTATATTGGCACCATACAGCACATCACAATGGCCACATAGATATTATATTGGCACCATACAGCACATCACAATGGCCACATGGATATTATATTGGCACTATACAGCACATCACAATGGCCACATAGATATTATATTGGCACCATACAGCACATCACACTGGCCCTGTTGGTGTTGTATGCATGAGCGATACGGCCATTTTATACCAGCTCACATTGTGCTGGGACAGAAGACTCAATGTCACAGTTTCAGCCTCTAACTCACCGATTCACCAAGTAGTAGATGTTACTAAGAACTGGCACAGAGAAGGTGCCATGGACATCAGGGATATGGAGAGATGACAGTCTGGTCTTCAGATCCTCTACTCCAGCCTGCCACCCTGCAAGAAGAAGGCATGGTGACCATCCCCAAAACAGGAGAACTTCAGTAATTATGAGAACCACTATAACAGGAAACCCTTAGGATGTGAACCCTCAGAATGGAACTTCCTCAAACATTGGAAACCCCAATAGTATAGAGTACCACCCAACGTGGTATCCTCCAAAGCATACAACTTGCCATTACTATTAAGTCTCCTTAGAAGGAGAATCAACTAAGTAAGGGGGTCATCCCCAGCATAGACCCATTTTACCTGCAAAAATGGAGAATCTAGCTGAATATGGACCCTACGTTTTAGTGGCAAGGTCTTCCCCGGCATGGCTGTCACTAAGGCTGGGACCTCTGCTGCCCTCTCTCACCATATTGGAAACCTTTCAGCGTCATCCTTCCCTTTATGCCAGGATCTTCAAACTTGGCATCAGATAAGTGGAACAAGAAAATGAGAACAAGGAATGGGCCCATGACCTGGAAGAGAAGAAGGAGACGGGGTATGGATAAAAAAGTGAGACAGATTGGGTAATTGGCTGCTGGACATTAGTCCTGAAGATACCTTATACATTGGATGATTGGCTGCTGGACATTAGTCCTGAAGATACCTTATACATTGGATAATTGGCTGGTGGACATTAGTCCTGAAGATACCTTATACATTGGGTGATTGGCTGCTGGACATTAGTCCTGAAGATACCTTATACATTGGATAATTGGCTGGTGGACATTAGTCCTGAAGATACCTTATACATTGGGTGATTGGCTGCTGGACATTAGTCCTGAAGATACCTTATACATTGGGTGATTGGCTGCTGGACATTAGTCCTGAAGATACCTTATACATTGGGTGATTGTCTGCTGGACATTAGTCCTGAAGATACCTTATACATTGGATGATTGGCTGCTGGACATTAGTCCTGAAGATACTTATACATTGGATGATTGGCTGCTGGACATTAGTCCTGAAGATACCTTATACATTGGGTGATTGGCTGCTGGACATTAGTCCTGAAGATACCTTATACATTGGATGATTGGCTGCTGGACATTAGTCCTGAAGATACCTTATACATTGGGTGATTGGCTGCTGGACATTAGTCCTGAAGATACCTTATACATTGGGTGATTGTCTGCTGGACATTAGTCCTGAAGATACCTTATACATTGGGTGATTGGCTGCTGGACATTAGTCCTGAAGATACCTTATACATTGGGTGATTGGCTGCTGGACATTAGTCCTGAAGATACCTTATACAATGGATAATTGGCTGCTGGACATTAGTCCTGAAGATACCTTGTACATTGGATGATTGGCTGCTGGACATTAGTCCTGAAGATACCTTATACATTGGATGATTGGCTGCTGGACATTAGTCCTGAAGATACCTTATACATTGGATGATTGGCTGCTGGACATTAGTCCTGAAGATACCTTATACATTGGGTGATTGGCTGCTGGACATTAGTCCTGAAGATACCTTATACATTGGGAGATTGGCTGGTGGACATTAGTCCTAAAGATACCTTATACATTGGGTGATTGGCTGCTGGACATTAGTCCTGAAGATACCTTATACATTGGATGATTGGCTGGTGGACAATAGTCCTGAAGATACCTTATACATTGGGTGATTGGCTGCTGGACATTAGTCCTGAAGATACCTTATACATTGGGTAATTGGCTGCTGGACATTAGACCTGAAGATATCTTATACATTGGATGATTGGCTGCTGGACATTAGTCCTGAAGATACCTTATACATTGGGTGATTGGCTGCTGGACATTAGTCCTGAAGATACCTTATACATTGGATAATTGGCTGGTGGACATTAGTCCTGAAGATACCTTATACATTGGGTGATTGGCTGCTGGACATTAGTCCTGAAGATACCTTATACATTGGGTGATTGGCTGCTGGACATTAGTCCTGAAGATACCTTATACATTGGGTGATTGGCTGCTGGACATTAGTCCTGAAGATACCTTATACATTGGGTGATTGGCTGCTGGACATTAGACCTGAAGATACCTTATACATTGGGTGATTGGCTGCTGGACATTAGTCCTGAAGATACATTATACATTGGGTGATTGGCTGCTGGACATTAGTCCTGAAGATACCTTATACAATGGATAATTGGCTGCTGGACATTAGTCCTGAAGATACCTTATACATTGGATGATTGGCTGCTGGACATTAGTCCTGAAGATACCTTATACATTGGGTGATTGGCTGCTGGACATTAGTCCTGAAGATACCTTATACAATGGATAATTGGCTGCTGGACATTAGTCCTGAAGATACCTTATACATTGGATGATTGGCTGCTGGATATTAGTCCTGAAGATACCTTATACATTGGATGATTGGCTGCTGGACATTAGTCCTGAAGATACCTTATACATTGGATGATTGGCTGCTGGACATTAGTCCTGAAGATACCTTATACATTGGGTGATTGGCTGCTGGACATTAGTCCTGAAGATACCTTATACATTGGGTGATTGGCTGCTGGACATTAGTCCTGAAGATACCTTATACATTGGGTGATTGGCTGCTGGACATTAGTCCTGAAGATACATTATACATTGGGTGATTGGCTGCTGGACATTAGTCCTGAAGATACCTTATACATTGGGTGATTGGCTGCTGGACATTAGTCCTTAAGATACATTATACATTGGGTGATTGGCTGCTGGACATTAGTCCTGAAGATACCTTATACATTGGGTGATTGGCTGCTGGACATTAGTCCTGAAGATACCTTATACATTGGAGGATTGGCTGCTGGACATTAGTCCTGAAGATACCTTATACATTGGGTGATTGGCTGCTGGACATTAGTCCTGAAGATACATTATACATTGGGTGATTGGCTGCTGGACATTAGTCCTGAAGATACCTTATACATTGGGTGATTGGCTGCTGGACATTAGTCCTGAAGATACCTTATACATTGGGTGATTGGCTGCTGGACATTAGTCCTGAAGATACCTTATACAATGGGTGATTGGCTGCTGGACATTAGTCCTGAAGATACCTTATACATTGGATCATTGGCTGCTGGACATTAGTCCTGAAGATACCTTATACATTGGGTGATTGGCTGCTGGACATTAGTCCTGAAGATACCTTATACATTGGGTGATTGGCTGCTGGACATTAGTCCTGAAGATACCTTATACATTGGGTGATTGGCTGCTGGACATTAGTCCTGAAGATACATTATACATTGGGTGATTGGCTGCTGGACATTAGTCCTGAAGATACCTTATACATTGGGTGATTGGCTGCTGGACATTAGTCCTGAAGATACCTTATACATTGGGTGATTGGCTGCTGGACATTAGTCCTGAAGATACATTATACATTGGGAGATTGGCTGCTGGACATTAGTCCTGAAGATACCTTATACATTGGGTGATTGGCTGCTGGACATTAGTCCTGAAGATACCTTATACATTGGGTGATTGGCTGCTGGACATTAGTTCTGAAGATACCTTATACATTGGGAGATTGGCTGCTGGACATTAGTCCTGAAGATACCTTATACATTGGGTGATTGGCTGCTGGATATTAGTCCTGAAGATACCTTATACATTGGGTGATTGGCTGTTGGACATTAGTCCTGAAGATACCTTATACATTGGGTGATTGGCTGCTGGACATTAGTCCTGAAGATATCTTATACATTAGATCATTGGCTGCTGGACATTAGTCCTGAAGATACTTATACATTGGATGATTGGCTGCTGGACATTAGTCCTGAAGATACTTATACATTGGATGATTGGCTGCTGGACATTAGTCCTGAAGATACCTTATACATTGGGTCATTGGCTGCTGGACATTAGTCCTGAAGATACCTTATACATTGGGTGATTGGCTGCTGGACATTAGTCCTGAAGATACCTTATACATTGGGTGATTGGCTGCTGGACATTAGTCCTGAAGATACCTTATACATTGGATGATTGGCTGCTGGACATTAGTCCTGAAGATACTTATACATTGGATGATTGGCTGCTGGACATTAGTCCTGAAGATACTTATACATTGGATGATTGGCTGCTGGACATTAGTCCTGAAGATACCTTATACATTGGGTCATTGGCTGCTGGACATTAGTCCTGAAGATACCTTATACATTGGGTGATTGGCTGCTGGACATTAGTCCTGAAGATACCTTATACATTGGGTGATTGGCTGCTGGACATTAGTTCTGAAGATACCTTATACATTGGGAGATTGGCTGCTGGACATTAGTCCTGAAGATACCTTATACATTGGATGATTGGATGCTGGACATTAGTCCTGAAGATACCTTATACATTGGGTGATTGGCTGCTGGACATTAGTCCTGAAGATACCTTATACATTGGGTGATTGGCTGCTGGACATTAGTCCTGAAGATACCTTATACATTGGGTGATTGGCTGCTGGACATTAGTCCTGAAGATACCTTATACATTGGATGATTGGCTGCTGGACATTAGTCCTGAAGATACTTATACATTGGATGATTGGCTGCTGGACATTAGTTCCTGAAGATACTTATACATTGATGATTGGCTGCTGGACATTAGTCCTGAAGATACCTTATACATTGGGTCATTGGCTGCTGGACATTAGTCCTGAAGATACCTTATACATTGGGTGATTGGCTGCTGGACATTAGTCCTGAAGATACCTTATACATTGGGTGATTGGCTGCTGGACATTAGTCCTGAAGATACCTTATACATTGGGAGATTGGCTGCTGGACATTAGTCCTGAAGATACCTTATACATTGGGTGATTGGCTGCTGGACATTAGTCCTGAAGATACCTTATACAATGGATAATTGGCTGCTGGACATTAGTCCTGAAGATACCTTATACATTGGATGATTGGCTGCTGGATATTAGTCCTGAAGATACCTTATACATTGGATTATTGGCTGCTGGACATTAGTCCTGAAGATACCTTATACATTGGATGATTGGCTGCTGGACATTAGTCCTGAAGATACCTTATACATTGGATGATTGGCTGCTGGACATTAGTCCTGAAGATACCTTATACATTGGATGATTGGCTGCTGGACATTAGTCCTGAAGATACCTTATACATTGGATGATTGGCTGCTGGACATTAGTCCTGAAGATACATTATACATTGGGTGATTGGCTGCTGGACATTAGTCCTGAAGATACCTTATACATTGGGTGATTGGCTGCTGGACATTAGTCCTGAAGATACCTTATACATTGGGTGATTGGCTGCTGGACATTAGTCCTGAAGATACCTTATACATTGGGTGATTGGCTGCTGGACATTAGTCCTGAAGATACCTTATACATTGGATCATTGGCTGCTGGACATTAGTCCTGAAGATACATTATACATTGGGTGATTGGCTGCTGGACATTAGTCCTGAAGATACCTTATACATTGGGTGATTGGCTGCTGGACATTAGTCCTGAAGATACCTATACATTGGGTGATTGGCTGCTGGACATTAGTCCTGAAGATACATTATACATTGGGTGATTGGCTGCTGGACATTAGTCCTGAAGATACCTTATACATTGGGTGATTGGCTGCTGGACATTAGTCCTGAAGATACCTTATACATTGGGTGAATTGGCTGCTGGACATTAGTCCTGAAGATACATTATACATTGGGAGATTGGCTGCTGGACATTAGT
The DNA here is from genome assembly GCA_027410445.1 of Discoglossus pictus. NCBI lineage: Eukaryota > Metazoa > Chordata > Amphibia > Anura > Alytidae > Discoglossus > Discoglossus pictus. The sequence continues at coordinate 47,381 of JAPZIH010000785.1, forward strand.
CCTGAAGATACCTTATACATTGGGTGATTGGCTGCTGGACATTAGTCCTAGAAGATACCTTATACATTGGAGTGATTGGCTGCTGGACATTAGTTCTGAAGTTACCTTATACATTGGGAGATTGCTGCTGGACATTAGTCCTGAAGATACCTTTTACATTGGGTGATTGGCTGCTGGACATTAGTCCTGAAGATACCTTATACATTGGGAGATTGGCTGCTGGACATTAGTCCTGAAGATACCTTATACATTGGGTGATTGGCTGCTGGACATTAGTCCTGAAGATACCTTAATACAATGGATAATTGGCTGCTGGACTTAGTCCTGAAGATACCTTATACATTGGATGATTGGCTGCCTGGATATTAGTCCTGAAGATACCTTATACATTGGATGATGGCATGCTGACATTAGTCTGAAGATACCTTGTACATTGGATGATTGGCTGCTGGACTTAGTCCTGAAGATACCTTATACATTGGGTGATTGTGCTGCTGGACATTAGTCCTCTGAAGATACCTTATACAATTGGGTGATTGGCTGCTGGACATTAGTCCTGAAGATACATTATACATTGGGTGATTGGCTGCTGGACATTAGTCCTGAAGATACCTTATACATTGGGTGATTGGCTGCTGGACATTAGTCCTGAAGATACATTATACATTGGGTGATTGGCTGCTGGACATTATCCTGGAGATACCTTATACATTGGTGATTGGCTGCTGGACATTAGTCCTGAAGATACCTTATACATTGGATGAATTGGCTGCTGGACATTAGTCCTGTAAGATACCTTATACATTGGATGATTGGCTGCTGGACATTAGTCCTGAAGATACCTTATACATTGTGATGATTGGCTGCTGGACATTAGTCCTGAAGATACCTTATACATTGGATGATTGGCTGCTGGACATTAGTCCTGAAGATACCTTATACATTGGATGATTGGCTGCTGGACATATAGTCCTGAAGATACATTATACTGTTGGGTGATTGGCTGCTGGACATTAGTCCTGAAGATACCTTATACATTGGGTGATTGGCTGCTGGACATTAGTCCTGAAGATACCTTATACATTGGGTGATTGGCTGCTGGACATTAGTCCTGAAGATACCTTATACATTGGGTGATTGGCTGCTGGACATTAGTCCTGAAGATACCTTATACATTGGATCATTGGCTGCTGGACATTAGTCCTGAAGATACATTATACATTGGGTGATTGGCTGCTGGACATTAGTCCTGAAGATACCTTATACATTGGGTGATTGGCTGCTGGACATTAGTCCTGAAGATACCTTCTACATTGGGTGATTGGCTGCTGGACATTAGTCCTGAAGATACATTATACATTGGGTGATTGGCTGCTGGACATTAGTCCTGAAGGATACCTTATACATTGGGTGATTGGCTGCTGGACATTAGTCCTGAAGATACCTTATACATTGGATGATTGGCTGCTGGACATTAGTCCTGAAGATACATTATACATTGGGAGATTGGCTGCTGGACATTAGTCCTGAAGATACCTTATACATTGGGTGATTGGCTGCTGGACATTAGTCCTGAAGATACCTTATACATTGGGTGATTGGCTGCTGGACATTAGTTCTGAAGATACCTTATACATTGGGAGATTGGCTGCTGGACATTAGTCCTGAAGATACCTTATACATTGGGTGATTGGCTGCTGGATATTAGTCCTGAAGATACCTTATACATTGGGTGATTGGCTGCTGGACATTAGTCCTGAAGATACCTTATACATTGGGTGATTGGCTGCTGGACATTAGTCCTGAAGATACCTTATACATTGGATGATTGGCTGCTGGACATTAGTCCTGAAGATACTTATACATTGGATGATTGGCTGCTGGACATTAGTCCTGAAGATACTTATACATTGGATGATTGGCTGCTGGACATTAGTCCTGAAGATACCTTATACATTGGGTCATTGGCTGCTGGACATTAGTCCTGAAGATACCTTATACATTGGGTGATTGGCTGCTGGACATTAGTCCTGAAGATACCTTATACATTGGGTGATTGGCTGCTGGACATTAGTCCTGAAGATACCTTATACATTGGGAGATTGGCTGCTGGACATTAGTCCTGAAGATACCTTATACATTGGGTCATTGGCTGCTGGACATTAGTCCTGAAGATACCTTATACATTGGGTGATTGGCTGCTTGACATTAGTCCTGAAGATACCTTATACATTGGGTGATTGGCTGCTGGACATTAGTCCTGAAGATCCCATATACATTGAGTGATTGGCTGCTGGACATTAGTCCTGAAGATCCCATATACATTGGGTGATTGGCTGCTGGACATTAGTCCTGAAGATACTTATACATTGGGTGATTGGCTGCTGGACATTAGTCCTGAAGATACCTTATACATTGGGTGATTGGATGCTGGACATTAGTCCTGAAGATCCCATATACATTGGGTGATTGGCTGCTGGACATTAGTCCTGAAGATACCTTATACATTGGGTGATTGGCTGCTGGACATTAGTCCTGAAGATCCCATATACATTGGGTGATTGGCTGCTGGACATTAGTCCTGAAGATATCTTATACATTGGGTGATTGTCTGCTGGACATTAGTCCTGAAGATCCCATATACATTGGGTGATTGGCTGCTGGACATTAGTCCTGAAGATACCTTATACATTGGGTGATTGGCTGCTGGACATTAGTCCTGAAGATACCTTATACAATGGATAATTGGCTGCTGGACATTAGTCCTGAAGATACCTTATACATTGGGTGATTGGATGCTGGACATTAGTCCTGAAGATCCCATATACATTGGGTGATTGGCTGCTGGACATTAGTCCTGAAGATACCTTATACATTGGGTGATTGGCTGCTGGACATTAGTCCTGGAGATCCCATATACATTGGGTGATTGGCTGCTGGACATTAGTCCTGAAGATATCTTATACATTGGGTGATTGTCTGCTGGACATTAGTCCTGAAGATCCCATATACATTGGGTGATTGGCTGCTGGACATTAGTCCTGAAGATACTTATACATTGGGTGATTGGCTGCTGGACATTAGTCCTGAAGATCCCATATACATTGGGTGATTGGCTGCTGGACATTAGTCCTGAAGATACCTTATACATTGGGTGATTGGCTGCTGGACATTAGTCCTGAAGATACATTATACATTGGGTGATTGGCTACTGGACATTAGTCCTGAAGATACCTTATACATTGGGTGATTGGCTGCTGGACATTAGTCCTGAAGATACCTTATACATTGGGTGATTGGCTGCTGGACATTAGTCCTGAAGATACCTTATACATTGGTTGATTGGCTGCTGGACATTAGTCCTGAAGATACCTTATACATTGGGTGATTGGCTGCTGGACATTAGTCCTGAAGATACATTATACATTGGGTGATTGGCTGCTGGACATTAGTCCTGAAGATACCTTATACATTGGGTGATTGGCTGCTGGACATTAGTCCTGAAGATACCTTATACATTGGGTGATTGGCTGCTGGACATTAGACCTGAAGATACCTTATACATTGGATAATTGGCTGGTGGACATTAGTCCTGAAGATACCTTATACATTGGGTGATTGGCTGCTGGACATTAGTCCTGAAGATACCTTATACATTGGGTGATTGGCTGCTGGACATTAGTCCTGAAGATACCTTATACATTGGGTGATTGGCTGCTGGACATTAGTCCTGAAGATACCTTATACATTGGATCATTGGCTGCTGGACATTAGTCCTGAAGATACTTATACATTGGATGATTGGCTGCTGGACATTAGTCCTGAAGATATCTTATACATTGGATGATTGTCTGCTGGACATTAGTCCTGAAGATACCTTATACATTGGGTGATTGGCTGCTGGACATTAGTCCTGAAGATACCTTATACATTGGGTGATTGGCTGCTGGACATTAGTCCTGAAGATACCTTATACATTGGATCATTGGCTGCTGGACATTAGTCCTGAAGATACCTTATATATTGGGTGATTGGCTGCTGGACATTAGTCCTGAAGATACCATATACATTGGATGATTGGCTGCTGGACATTAGTCCTGAAGATACCTTAAACATTGGAATGATTGGCTGCTGGACATTAGTCCTGAAGATACCTTATACATTGGTGATTGGCATGCTGGACATTAGTCCCTAAGATACCTTATACATTGGGTGATTGGCTTGCTGGACATTAGTCCTGAAGATTACCTTATACATTGGGTGATTGTCTGCTGGACATTAGTCCTGAAGATACCTTATACATTGGGTGATTGGCTGCTGGACATAGTCCAGAAGATACCTTATACATTGGATGATTGGCTGCTGGACATTAGTCCTGAAGATACCTTATACATTGGTTGATTGGCTGCTGGACATTAGTCCTGAAGATACCTTATACATTGGGTGATTGGCTGCTGGACATTAGTCCTGAAGATACCTTATACATTTGGGTGATTGGCTGCCTGGACATTAGTCCCCTGAAGATACCTTATACATTGGGTGATTGGCTGCTGGACATTAGTCCTGAAGATACCTTATACATTGGGTGATTGGCTGCTGGACATTAGTCCTGAAGATACCTTATACATTGGGATGATTGGCCTGCTGGACATTAGTCCTGAAGATCCCATATACATTGGGTGATTGGCTGCTGGACCATTTAGTCCTGAAGATACCTTATACATTGGGTGATTGGCTGCTGGACATTAGTCCCTGAAGATACCTTATACATTGGAGCATTGGCTGCTGGACATTAGTCCTGAAGATACATTATACATTGGGTGGATTGGCTGCTGGACATTAGTCCTGAAGATACCTTATACATTGGTGCATTGGCCTGCTGGACATTAGTCCTGAAGATACCTTATACATTGGGTGATTGGCTGCTGGACATTAGTCCTGAAGATACCTTATACATTGGATGATTGTCTGCTGGACATTAGTCCTGAAGATACCTTATACATTGGGTGATTGGCTGCTGGACATTAGTCCTGAAGATACCTTATACATTGGGTGATTGGCTGCTGGACATTAGTCCTGAAGATACCTTATACATTGGATCATTGGCTGCTGGACATTAGTCCTGAAGATACCTTATACATTGGGTGATTGGCTGCTGGACATTAGTCCTGAAGATACCTTATACATTGGATGATTGGCTGCTGGACATTAGTCCTGAAGATACCTTATACATTGGATGATTGGCTGCTGGACATTAGTCCTGAAGATACCTTATACATTGGGTGATTGGCTGCTGGACATTAGTCCTGAAGATACCTTATACATTGGGTGATTGGCTGCTGGACATTAGTCCTGAAGATACCTTATACATTGGGTGATTGGCTGCTGGACATTAGTCCTGAAGATACCCTTATACATTGGGTGATTGGCTGCTGGACATTAGTCCTGAAGATACCTTATACATTGGATGATTGGCTGCTGGACATTAGTCCTGAAGATACCTTATACATTGGGTGATTGGCTGCTGGACATTAGTCCTGAAGATACCTTATACATTGGGTGATTGGCTGCTGGACATTAGTCCTGAAGGATACCTTATACATTGGGTGATTGGCTGCTGGACATTAGTCCTGAAGATCCCATATACATTGGGTGAGTTGGCTGCTGGACATTAGTCCTGAAGATACCTTATACATTGGGTGATTGGGCTGCCGGACATTAGTCCTGCAGATACCTTATACATTGGGTGATTGGCTGCTGGACATTAGTCCTGAAGATACCTTATACATTGGGTGATTGGCTGCTGGACATTAGTCCTGAAGATACCTTATACATTGGGTGATTGGCTGCTGGACATTAGTCCTGAAGATACCTTATACATTTGGGTGATTGGCTGCTGGACATTAGTCCTGAAGATACCTTATACATTGGATGATTGGCTTGCTGGACATTAGTCCTGAAGATCCCATATACATTGGGTGATTGGCTGCTGGACATTAGTCCTGAAGATACCTTATACATTGGGTGATTGGCTGCTGGACATTAGTCCTGAAGATACCTTATACATTGGGTCATTGGCTGCTGGACATTAGTCCTGAAGATACCTTATACATTGGGTGATTGGCTGCTGGACATTAGTCCTGAAGATACCTTATACATTGGGTGATTGGCTGCTGGACATTAGTCCTGAAGATACCTTATACATTGGGTGATTGGCTGCTGGACATTAGTCCTGAAGATACCTTATACATTGGGTGATTGGCTGCTGGACATTAGTCCTGAAGATACCTTATACATTGGGTGATTGGCTGCTGGACATTAGTCCTGAAGATACCTTATACATTGGATCATTGGCTGCTGGACATTAGTCCTGAAGATACCTTATACATTGGGATGATTGGCTGCTGGACATTAGTCCTGAAGATACCTTATACATTGGGTGATTGGCTGCTGGACATTAGTCCTGAAGATACCTTATACATTGGGTGATTGGCTGCTGGACATTAGTCCTGAAGATACCTTATACATTGGGTGATTGGCTGCTGGACATTAGTCCTGAAGATACCTTATACATTGGGTGATTGGCTGCTGGACATTAGTCCTGAAGATACCTTATACATTGGATCATTGGCTGCTGGACATTAGTCCTGAAGATACCTTATACATTGGATGATTGGCTGCTGGACATTAGTCCTGAAGATACCTTATACATTGGGTGATTGGCTGCTGGACATTAGTCCTGAAGATACCTTATACATTGGGTGATTGGCTGCTGGACATTAGTCCTGAAGATACCTTATACATTGGGTGATTGGCTGCTGGACATTAGACCTGAAGATACCTTATACATTGGATAATTGGCTGGTGGACATTAGTCCTGAAGATACCTTATACATTGGGTGATTGGCTGCTGGACATTAGTCCTGAAGATACCTTATACATTGGATCATTGGCTGCTGGACATTAGTCCTGAAGATACCTTATACATTGGATGATTGGCTGCTGGACATTAGTCCTGAAGATACCTTATACATTGGGTGATTGGCTGCTGGACATTAGTCCTGAAGATACCTTATACATTGGGTGATTGGGCTGCTGGACATTAGTCCTGAAGATACTTATACATTGGGTGATTGGCTGCTGGACATTAGTCCTGAAGATACCTTATACATTGGGTGATTGGCTGCTGGACATTAGTCCTGAAGATACCTTATACATTGGGGGATTGGCTGCTGGACATTAGTCCTGAAGATACCTTATACATTGGGTGATTGGCTGCTGGACATTAGTCCTGAAGATACCTTATGCATTGGGTGATTGGCTGCTGGACATTAGACCTGAAGATACATTATACATTGGAGGATTGGCTGCTGGACATTAGTCCTGAAGATACCTTATACATTGGATGATTGGCTGCTGGACATTAGTCCTGAAGATACCTTATACATTGGGTGATTGGCTGCTGGACATTAGTCCTGAAGATACCTTATACATTGGATGATTGGCTGCTGGACATTAGTCCTGAAGATACCTTATACATTGGGTGATTGGCTGCTGGACATTAGTCCTGAAGATACCTTATACATTGGGTGATTGGCTGCTGGACATTAGTCCTGAAGATACCTTATACATTGGGTGATTGTCTGCTGGACATTAGTCCTGAAGATACCTTATACATTGGGTGATTGGCTGCTGGACATTAGTCCTGAAGATACCTTATACATTGGATGATTGGCTGCTGGACATTAGTCCTGAAGATACCTTATACATTGGGTGATTGGCTGCTGGACATTAGTCCTGAAGATACCTTATACATTGGGTGATTGGCTGCTGGACATTAGTCCTGAAGATACCTTATACATTGGGTGATTGGCTGCTGGACATTAGTCCTGAAGATCCCATATACATTGGGTGATTGGCTGCTGGACATTAGTCCTGAAGATACCTTATACATTGGGTGATTGGCTGCTGGACATTAGTCCTGAAGATACCTTATACATTGGGTGATTGGCTGCTGGACATTAGTCCTGAAGATACCTTATACATTGGGTGATTGGCTGCTGGACATTAGTCCTGAAGATACCTTATACATTGGGTGATTGGCTGCTGGACATTAGTCCTGAAGATACCTTATACATTGGGTGATTGGCTGCTGGACATTAGTCCTGAAGATACCTTATACATTGGATGATTGTCTGCTGGACATTAGTCCTGAAGATCCCATATACATTGGGTGATTGGCTGCTGGACATTAGTCCTGAAGATACCTTATACATTGGGTGATTGGCTGCTGGACATTAGTCCTGAAGATACCTTATACATTGGGTCATTGGCTGCTGGACATTAGTCCTGAAGATACCTTATACATTGGGTGATTGGCTGCTGGACATTAGTCCTGAAGATACCTTATACATTGGGTGATTGGCTGCTGGACATTAGTCCTGAAGATACCTTATACATTGGGTGATTGGCTGCTGGACATTAGTCCTGAAGATACCTTATACATTGGGTGATTGGCTGCTGGACATTAGTCCTGAAGATACCTTATACATTGGGTGATTGGCTGCTGGACATTAGTCCTGAAGATACCTTATACATTGGATCATTGGCTGCTGGACATTAGTCCTGAGGATACCTTATACATTGGATGATTGGCTGCTGGACATTAGTCCTGAAGATACCTTATACATTGGGTGATTGGCTGCTGGACATTAGTCCTGAAGATACCTTATACATTGGGTGATTGGCTGCTGGACATTAGTCCTGAAGATACCTTATACATTGGGTGATTGGCTGCTGGACATTAGTCCTGAAGATACCTTATACATTGGGTGATTGGCTGCTGGACATTAGTCCTGAAGATACCTTATACATTGGATCATTGGCTGCTGGACATTAGTCCTGAAGATACCTTATACATTGGATGATTGGCTGCTGGACATTAGTCCTGAAGATACCTTATACATTGGGTGATTGGCTGCTGGACATTAGTCCTGAAGATACCTTATACATTGGGTGATTGGCTGCTGGACATTAGTCCTGAAGATACCTTATACATTGGGTGATTGGCTGCTGGACATTAGACCTGAAGATACCTTATACATTGGATAATTGGCTGGTGGACATTAGTCCTGAAGATACCTTATACATTGGGTGATTGGCTGCTGGACATTAGTCCTGAAGATACCTTATACATTGGATCATTGGCTGCTGGACATTAGTCCTGAAGATACCTTATACATTGGATGATTGGCTGCTGGACATTAGTCCTGAAGATACCTTATACATTGGGTGATTGGCTGCTGGACATTAGTCCTGAAGATACTTATACATTGGGTGATTGGCTGCTGGACATTAGTCCTGAAGATACCTTATACATTGGGTGATTGGCTGCTGGACATTAGTCCTGAAGATACCTTATACATTGGGGGATTGGCTGCTGGACATTAGTCCTGAAGATACCTTATACATTGGGTGATTGGCTGCTGGACATTAGTCCTGAAGATACCTTATGCATTGGGTGATTGGCTGCTGGACATTAGACCTGAAGATACATTATACATTGGAGGATTGGCTGCTGGACATTAGTCCTGAAGATACCTTATACATTGGATGATTGGCTGCTGGACATTAGTCCTGAAGATACCTTATACATTGGGTGATTGGCTGCTGGACATTAGTCCTGAAGATACCTTATACATTGGATGATTGGCTGCTGGACATTAGTCCTGAAGATACCTTATACATTGGATGATTGGCTGCTGGACATTAGTCCTGAAGATATCTTATACATTGGGTGATTGGCTGCTGGACATTAGTCCTGAAGATACCTTATACATTGGGTGATTGGCTGCTCGACATTAGTCCTGAAGATACCTTATACATTGGATGATTGGCTGCTGGACATTAGTCCTGAATATACCTTATACATTGGGTGATTGGCTGCTGGACATTAGTCCTGAAGATACCTTATACATTGGATGATTGGCTGCTCGACATTAGTCCTGAAGATACTTATACATTGGGTGATTGGCTGCTGGACATTAGTCCTGAAGATACTTATACATTGGATGATTGGCTGCTGGACATTAGTCCTTAAGATACTTATACATTGGATGATTGGCTGCTGGACATTAGTCCTGAAGATACTTATACATTGGGTGATTGGCTGCTGGACATTAGTCCTGAAGATACCTTATACATTGGGTGATTGGCTGCTGGACATTAGTGCTGAAGATACTTATACATTGGATGATTGGCTGCTGGACATTAGTCCTGAAGATACCTTATACATTGGGTGATTGGCTGCTGGACATTAGTCCTGAAGATACCTTATACATTGGGTGATTGGCTGCTGGACATTAGTCCTGAAGATACCTTATACATTGGATGATTGGCTGCTGGACATTAGTCCTGAAGATACCTTATACATTGGATGATTGGCTGCTGGACATTAGTCCTGAAGATACCTTATACATTGGATGATTGGCTGCTGGACATTAGTCCTGAAGATACCTTATACATTGGGTGATTGTCTGCTGGACATTAGTCCTGAAGATACCTTATACATTGGGTGATTGGCTGCTGGACATTAGTCCTGAAGATACCTTATACATTGGGTGATTGGCTGCTGGACATTAGTCCTGAAGATACCTTATACATTCTTACACCATCTCTTGCACTGTCCTAGAGGTATAATCCTGCTCTTGCCCTGTCCTAGAGGTATAATCCTGCTCTTGCCCTGTCCTAGAGGTATAATCCTGCTCTTGCATTGTCCTAGAGGTATAATCCTGCTCTTGCCCTGTCCTAGAGGTATAATCCTGCTCTTGCATTGTCCTAGAGGTATAATCCTGCTCTTGCACTGTCCTAGAGGTATAATCCTGCTCTTGCACTGTCCTAGAGGTATAATCCTGCTCTTGCATTGTCCTAGAGGTATAATCCTGCTCTTGCCCTGTCCTAGAGGTATAATCCTGCTCTTGCACTGTCCTAGAGGCATAATCCTGCTCTTGCCCTGTCCTAGAGGTATAATCCTGCTCTTGCCCTGTCCTAGAGATATAATCCATCTCTTGCATTGTCCTAGAGGTATAATCCTGCTCTTGCATTGTCCTAGAGGTATAATCCATCTCTTGCATTGTCCTAGAGGTATAATCCTGCTCTTGCATTGTCCTAGAGGTATAATCCTGCTCTTGCATTGTCCTAGAGGTATAATCCTGCTCTTGCCCTGTCCTAGAGGTATAATCCTGCTCTTGCATTGTCCTAGAGGTATAATCCTGCTCTTGCACTGTCCTAGAGGTATAATCCTGCTCTTGCATTGTCCTAGAGGTATAATCCTGCTCTTGCATTGTCCTAGAGGTATAATTTTGCTCTTGCCCTGTCCTAGAGGTATAATCCTGCTCTTGCACTGTCCTAGAGATATAATCCTGCTCTTGCACTGTCCTAGAGGTATAATCCTGTTCTTGCACTGTCCTAGAGGTATAATCCTGTTCTTGCACACTCCTAGAGGTATAATCCTGCTCTTGCACTGTCCTAGAGGTATAATCCTGTTCTTGCCCTGTCCTAGAGGTATAATCCTGCTCTTGCACTGTCCTAGAGGTATAATCCTGCTCTTGCACTGTCCTAGAGGTATAATCCTGTTCTTGCACACTCCTAGAGGTATAATCCTGCTCTTGCACTGTCCTAGAGGTATAATCCATCTCTTACATTGTCCTAGAGGTATAATCCATTTCTTGCACTGTCCTAGAGGTATAATCCTGTTCTTGCCCTGTCCTAGAGGTATAATCCTGCTCTTGCACTGTCCTAGAGGTATAATCCTGCTCTTGCACTGTCCTAGAGGTATAATCCTGCTCTTGCACTGTCCTAGAGGTATAATCCTGTTCTTGCACACTCCTAGAGGTACAGTGGATATAAAAAGTCTACACACCTCTGTTAAAATGTCAGATTTCTGTGCTGTAAAAAAATGAGACAAAGATAAATCATTTCAGAACTTTTTCCACCTTTAATGTGACCTATAAACTGTACAACTCAATTGAAAACCAAACTGAAATCTTTTAGGTAGAGGTAAGAAAAAATATAAGAATAAAATAATCTGGTGCATAAGTCTGCACACCCTTACACTAATACTTTGTTGAAGCCCCTTGTGATCAGTCTTTTTGGGTATGAGTCTATCAGCATGGCACATTGTGACTTGGCAAGATTTGCCCGCTCTTCTTTGCTCTGTCAGATTGCGAGGGCATCTCCTGGGCACAGCCCTCCTCAGATCACAATGGGATTCAGGTCTGGGCTCTGGCTGGGCCATTCCAAAACTTTAATCTTCTGGTGAAGCCATTCCTTTGGTGATTTGGATGTATGCTTTGGGTCGTTGTCGTGCTGACAGATGAAGTTCCTCTTCATGTTCAGCTTTCTAGCAGAAGCCTGAAGGTTTTGTGCCAATATTGACTGGTATTTGGACCTGTTCATAATTCCCTCAATCTTATCTAAGGCCCCAGTTCCCAGTGCATGACGCTGCCACCACCATGCGTCACTGTGGGTATGGTGTTCTTTTGGTGATGTGCAGTGTTGTTTTTGCGCCAAACATATCTTTTGGAATTATGGCCAAAAAGTCCAACCTTGGTTTCATCAGACCATAACACCTTTTCCCACATGCTTTTGGGAGACTTCAGATGTGTTTTTGCAAAATGTAGCCTGGCTTGGATGTTTTTCTTCGTAAGAAAAGGCTTTCGTCTTGCCACTCTACCCCATAGCCCAGACATATGAAGAATAAAGGAGATTGTTGTCACATGTACCACACAGCCAGTACTTGCCAGATATTCCTGCAGCTCCTATAATGTTGCTGTAGGCCTCTTGGTAGCCTCCCAGACCAGTTTTCTTCTCGTCTTTTCATCAGTTTTGGAGGGAGCTCCAGTTCTTGGTAATGTCACTGTTGTGCCATATTTTCTCCACTTGATGATGACTGTCTTCACTGTGTTCCATGGTATATCTAATGCCTTGGAAATTATTTTGTACCCTTCTCCTGACTGATACCTTTTAACAATGAGATCCCTCTGATGCTTTGTAAGCTCTCTGTGGACCATGGCTTTTGCTGTGGGATGCGACTAAGAAAATTTCAGGAAAGACCAACTAGAGCAGCTGAACTTTATTTGGGGTTAATCAGAGGCACTTTAAATGATGGCAGGTGTATGCTGACTCCTATTTAACACGATTTGGAATGTGATTGCTTAATTCTGAACACAGCTACATCCCCAGTTATAAGAGGGTGTGCAGACTTATGCAACCACATTATTTTTATTTTTTATTTTTTTTCCCTCCACCTAAAAGATTTCAGTTTGTTTTTCAATTGAGTTGTACAATTTATAGGTCACATTAAAGGCGGAAAAAGTTCTGAAATGATTTATCTTTCTCTCATTTTTTTACAGCACAGAAACCTGAAATTTTAACAGGGCTGTGTAGAGTTTTTATATCCACTGTATATGCCTGCTCTTGCACTGTCCTAGAGGTATAATCCTGCTCTTGCACTGTCCTAGAGGTATAATCCATCTCTTGCACTGTACTAGAGGTATAATCCTGCTCTTGCACACTCCTAGAGGTATAATCCTGCTCTTGCACTGTCCTAGAGGTATAATCCTGCTCTTGCACTGTTGTGTCTTAGTTGTGCTTGGTGGTGTGTGCTCCCCTAGAAGTTTGTACACAGACATAACATGGTGTATATAATAGTTACCTGATCTGAGGAGGCTGAGAATGTGCTGAAGGCGGACGCTGTGCGGCCTAAATATGTGCCAGATAAGGAAGTGATACCAGTGAGGGACACGGATCAGAACATACCCCCCCCCCCACAAACACTCCCCCCCCAAGGAGAACTCTACCACAACTGGGAGAAACAACAGAACCCCCCCCCCCCAAACACTCCCCCCGCCCCTAAGGAAAGCACCCTTTCACTGGGAGAAACAACAGAGCCAACACCCCCCCGAAAGAGAGCACCCCCACAAACACTCCCCCACATGAAATTGAGCACCCCCACAAACACTCCCCCCCCCCCCGAAGGTGATCACCCCCACAAACACTCCCCCCCGAAGGAACCCCCCCCCCCGCCCAAAAACACAGACACATACCAGGAGAAACAACAGAGCCAACTCCCCCCCAAAAGCGAGCACCCCACACAAACACCCCCCCCCCCCCACGAAGGAGAGCACCCCCACAAACACTCCTCCCCCCCAAAGGAGATCACCCCCACAAACACTCCCCCCCCCCACGAAGGAGAGCACCCCCACAAATACAGACACATACCAGGAGAAACAACAGAGCCAACACCCCCTGAAAGAAAGCACCCCCCACAAACACTCCCCCCCCAAGGAGAGCACCCACACAAACACAGACCAAGAGACCCCTCCCCCGAAAGAGATCACCCCCACAAACACTTACCCCCCCGAAGGAAAGCACCCCCACAAACACTCCCCCCCCAAAGGAGAGCACCCCCACAACCAAGAGAAACAACAGAGCCCCCCCCACAAACACTCCCCTCCCACCACAAACACCCCCCTCCCGAAGGAGAGCACCCCCAAAACCGGGAGAAACAACAGAGCTGCCTAAATTTGTGACAGATAAGGAAGTGATACCAGCGAGGGACAAGAAGCAGAACATACCCCCCCAAAAACACTCCCCCCCCCGAAGGAGAGCACCCCCACAAACACTAAACACCCCCGAAGGAGAGCACCCCCACAAACACAGACACATGCCAGGAGAAACAACAGAGCCAACCCCCCCGAAAGAGAGCACCCCCCACAATCACTCCCCCCCGAAGGAGAGCACCCCCACAAACACAGACCAAGAGAAACAACAGAGACCCTTCCCCCGAAAGATCACCCCTCACAAACACTTAACCCCCGAAGGAGAGCACCCCCACAAACACTGCCCCCCACAGAAGGAGAGCACCCCCACAACCGGGAGAAACAACAGAGCTCCCCCCCCCCCACAGACACTCCCCTCCCCGAAGGAGAACACCCCCACAACCGGGAGAAACAACAGAGCCCCCCAAAAGAAGAACACCCCCACAAACACAGACACACACCGGGAGAAACAACAGAGCCCCCCCTCCCCCCACAAACACTCCGCTTCCCGAAAGAGAACTCCCCCACAAACACCCCCCCGAAGGAGAACACCCCCACTACCGGGAGAAACAACAGAGCTGCCAAAATATGTGACAGATAAGGAAGTGATACCAGCGAGGGACACAAAGCAGAACATACCCCCCCCACAAACACTCCCCCCCCCCGAAGGAGAGCACCCCCACAAACACTTCCCCCACCGAAGGAGAGCACCCCCACAAACACAGTCACATACCAGGAGAAACAACAGAGCCAACACCCCCTCGAAAGAGAGCACCCCCCACAAACAACCCCCCCGAATGAGAGTGCCCCCACAAACACAGAACAAGAGAAACAACAGAGCCAACACCCCCTCGAAAGAGAGCACCCCCCACAAACAACCCCCCCGAAGGAGAGTGCCCCCACAAACACAGAACAAGAGAAACAACAGAGACCCCTCCCCAGAAAGAGATCACCCCCCCAAACACTCCCCCCTCCTGAAGGCGAGCACCCCCACAAATACTCCCACCCCCGAAGGAGAGCACACCCAAAAACACTTCCCCCCCCGAAGGAGAGCACCCCCACAAACATTCCCCTCCGAAGGAGAGCCCCCCCACAACCGGGAGAAACAACAGAGCTTCCCCCCCCGACAAACACTCCCCCCCCGAAAGAGAACTCCCCCACAAACACCCCCCCCAAAAGGAGAAAACCCCCACAAACACTCCCCTCCCTGAAGGAGAACACACCCACCACTGGGAGAAATAACAGAGCCCCCCCCCCCACAAACACTCCCCCCAAAGGAGAACTCCCCCACATCCAAGAGAAACAACAGAGCCCCCACCCACAAACACTCCCTCCCGAAGGAGAGCACCTCCACAACCGGGAGAAACAAAAGAGCTTCCCCCCCCACAAAAACTCCCCTCCCCCAAAGGAGAAAATCCCCAAAAACATTCCTCTCCCAGAGGAAGAGCACCCCCACAACTGGGAGAAACAACAGAGCACCCCCCTCCGAAGGAGAACACCCCCACAAACACTTAACCCCCGAAGGAGAGCACCCCCACAAACACTGCCCCCCACAGAAGGAGAGCACCCCCACAACCGGGAGAAACAACAGAGCTCCCCCCCCCCCACAGACACTCCCCTCCCCGAAGGAGAACACCCCCACAACCGGGAGAAACAACAGAGCCCCCCAAAAGAAGAACACCCCCACAAACACAGACACACACCGGGAGAAACAACAGAGCCCCCCCTCCCCCCACAAACACTCCGCTTCCCGAAAGAGAACTCCCCCACAAACACCCCCCCGAAGGAGAACACCCCCACTACCGGGAGAAACAACAGAGCTGCCAAAATATGTGACAGATAAGGAAGTGATACCAGCGAGGGACACAAAGCAGAACATACCCCCCCCACAAACACTCCCCCCCCCCCGAAGGAGAGCACCCCCACAAACACTTCCCCCACCGAAGGAGAGCACCCCCACAAACACAGTCACATACCAGGAGAAACAACAGAGCCAACACCCCCTCGAAAGAGAGCACCCTCCACAAACAACCCCCCCGAATGAGAGTGCCCCCACAAACACAGAACAAGAGAAACAACAGAGCCAACACCCCCTCGAAAGAGAGCACCCCCCACAAACAACCCCCCCGAAGGAGAGTGCCCCCACAAACACAGAACAAGAGAAACAACAGAGACCCCTCCCCAGAAAGAGATCACCCCCCCAAACACTCCCCCCTCCTGAAGGCGAGCACCCCCACAAATACTCCCACCCCCGAAGGAGAGCACACCCAAAAACACTTCCCCCCCCCGAAGGAGAGCACCCCCACAAACATTCCCCTCCGAAGGAGAGCCCCCCCACAACCGGGAGAAACAACAGAGCTTCCCCCCCGACAAACACTCCCCCCCCGAAAGAGAACTCCCCCACAAACACCCCCCCCCCAAAAGGAGAAAACCCCCACAAACACTCCCCTCCCTGAAGGAGAACACACCCACCACTGGGATAAATAACAGAGCCCCCCCCCCACAAACACTCCCCCCAAAGGAGAACTCCCCCACATCCAAGAGAAACAACAGAGCCCCCACCCACAAACACTCCCTCCCGAAGGAGAGCACCTCCACAACCGGGAGAAACAAAAGAGCTTCCCCCCCCACAAAAACTCCCCTCCCCCAAAGGAGAAAATCCCCAAAAACATTCCTCTCCCAGAGGAAGAGCACCCCCACAACTGGGAGAAACAACAGAGCACCCCCCTCCGAAGGAGAACACCCCCACAAACACAGACACATACCGGGAGAAACAACAAAGCCTACCCTCCCCCCTCAAACACTCCCCTTCCCGAAAGAGAACACCCCCACAACCAAGAGAAACAACAGAGCCCCCCCCCACAAACACTCCCCCCACAAACACTTCCCTCCCAGAAGGAGAGCACCCCCACAACTGTGAGAAACAACAGAGCTTTCCCCCCAACAAACACTCCCCCCCGAAGGAGAACTCCCCACAAACACCCCACCCCGAAGGAGAAACCCCCACAAACACTTCTCTCCCCAAGGGAGAGCACCCCCACAACCGGGAGAAACATTAGAGCCCCCCCCCCAGAAGGGGAACAGCCCCACAAACACAGACACATACCGGGAGAAACAACAGAGCCCTCCCCTCCCCCATAAACACTCCCCCCCCCACAAACACTCCCCCCCCACAAAGGAGAGTACCCCCACAACTGGGAGAAACAACAGAGCCCCCCCCCGAAGGAGAACACCCCCACAAACACAGACACATACCGGGAGAAACAACAGAGCCCCCCCCAGAAGGGGAACAGCCCCACAAACACAGACACATACCGGGAGAAACAACAGAGCCCTCCCCTCCCCCATAAACACTCACCCACCCCCCACAAACACTCCCCCCCCACAAAGGAGAGTACCCCCACAACTGGGAGAAACAACAGAGACCCCCCGAAGGAGAACACCCCCACAAACAAAGACAGATACTAGGAGAAACAACAGAGCCCCCCCTCCCCCCACAAACACTCCCCTTCCCGAAAGAGAACACCCCCACAACCAAGAGAAACAACAGAGCCCCCCCACAAACACTCCCCCCCACAAACATTCCCCCCACCCCGAAGGAGAGCACCCCTACAAACACTCCCCCCAGAAGGAGAGCACCCCCACAAACACCCCCCCGAAGGAGAAAACCCCCACAAACATGCCCCAACCCCGAAGGAGAGCACCCCCACAAACACTCCCCCCCCCCGAAGGAGAGCACCGCCGCAACTGGGAGAAAAAACAGAGCTGCCCCCACAAACACTTCCCTCCCACCACAAACATTCCCCCCCCCCCACAAACACTCCACCCACCCCGAAGGAGAGCACCCCCACAAACACTCCCCCCCTGAAGGAGAGCACGCACACAAACACCACCCGAAGGAGAAAACCCCCACAAACAAGCCCCCACCCCGAAGGAGAGCACCCCCACAAACACTCCCCTCCCCGAAGGAGAGCACCCCCACAAACACTCCCCCCCGAAGGAGCGCACCCCTACAACCGGGAGAAACAACAAAGCCCCCCCCCCCAGAAGGAGAACACCCCCACAAACACAGACACATACCGGGAGAAACAACAGAGCCCCCCTACCCCCACAACCCCCCCCCCCGAAGGAGAACACTCCCACAACCAAGAGAAACAACAGAGCCCCCTCCCCCGAAAGAGATCACCCCCACAAACACTCCGCCCCCCCAAAGTAGAGCACCCCCACAACCGGGAGAAACAACAGAGCCCCCCCAAGAAGGAGAACACCCCCACAAACAATCCCCCTCCCCCACAAAGACTCCCCCCCACAAACCCTCCCCTCCCCGAAGGAGAGCACCCCCACAACTGGGAGAAACAACAGAGCCCCACCCCCCCGAAGAACACCCCCACAAACACAGACACATACCGGGAGAAATAACAGAGCCCCCCACTCCCCCCACAAACACTCCCCTTCCCCCACAAAGACTCCCCCCCCACAAACACTCCCCTCCCCGAAGGAGAGCACCCCCACAACTGGGAGAAAAAACAGAGCCCCCTCCCCGAAGGAGAACACCCCCACAAACACAGACACATACCAGGAGAAAAAACAAAGTCCTCCCTCCCCCCACAAACCCCCCCCCCGAAGGAGAACTCCCCCACAAACACCCCCCCCCCCCCCCCGAAGGAGTACTCCCCCACAAACACCCCCAAAACCGGGAGAAACAACAGAGCCCCCCCCCCCCCAGAAGGAGAACACCCCCACAAACACAGACACATACCGGGAGAAACAACAGAGCACTCCCCTCCCCCCACAAACACTCACCTTCCCCCACAAACACCCCCCCACAAACACTCCCCTCCCCGAAGTAGAGCACCCCCACAAACACTCCCCCCCTGAAGGAGAACACCCTCACAACCAAGAGAAACAACAGAGCCCCCCCTCCCACAAACACTCCCCTCCCTCCACAAACACTCCCCCCACACAAACACTCCCATCCCGAAGGAGAACACCCCCACAACTGGGGGAAATAACAGAGCCCCCCCTCCCCCCACAAACACTCCCCTTCCCGAAGGAGAACACCCCCACAACCAAGAGAAACAACAGAGCCCCCCTCCCCCGAAAGAGATCACCCCCACAAACACTCCCCCCTCCCAAAGGAGAGCACCCCCACAAACACTCCCCTTCCCGAAGGAGAACACCCCCACAACCAAGAGAAACAACAGAGCCCCCCCCCCGACAAACACTCCCCTCCCACCATAAACACACACACCCCCCACAAACACTCCCCCCCGAAGGAGAGCTTCCCCACAATCGGGAGAAACAACAGAGCTTCCCCCCCACAAACACCCCCCTGAAGTAGAACTCCCCCACAAACATCCCCCCCAAAGGACAAAAACCCCGACAAACACTCCCCTCCCTAAAGGAGAACACACCCACCACTGGGAGAAACAACAGAGCCCCCCCCCCAACAAACACTCCCCTTCCACCACAAATACCCCCCCCCACAAACACTCCCCCCACCCCGAAGGAGAGCACCCCCACAAACACTCCCCCCCGACAGAGAGCACCCCCACAACTGGGAGAAAAACAGAACCTCCCCCTCCAACAAACACTCCCCTTCCCCACAAAGACTACCCCCCGCCAAACACTCCCCTCCCCGAAGGAGAGCTCCACCAAAACTGTGAGAAACAAAAGAGCCCCCCCCCAGAAGGAGAACACCCCCACAAACACAGACACATACCGGGAGAAACAACAGAGCCCTCCCCTCCCCCACAAACACTCCCCTTCCCCCACAAAGACTCCCCCCCCACAAACACTCCCCTCCCCGAAGGAGAGCACCCCCACAACTGGGAGAAACAACAGAGCCCCACCCCCCCAGAAGGAGAACACCCCCACAAACACAGACACATACCGGGAGAAACAACAGAGCACCCCCTCCCCCCACAACCCCCCCCCCCCGAAGGAGAACTCCCCCACAACCAAGAGAAATAACAGAGCCCCCCAAACACTCCCCTCCCCCCACAAACACTCCCCCTCCACAAACAGTCCCCTCCCAGCCTCCTTGAAGGAGAGCACCCCCACAACTTGGAAAAACAACAGAGCCCCCCACCAAAGGAGAACACCCCCACAAACACAGACACATACCGGGAGAAACAACAGAGACCCCCCCCCCCCCCGAAGGAGAACACCCTCACAACCAAGAGAAACAACAGAGCCCCCACCCCCCACAAACACTCCCCCCCCACAAACACTCCCCTCCCAAAGGAGAACACCCCCACAACCGGGGGAAACAACAGAGCTAACTTTTGAACCCCTGGTCTGATTCATGCCATTTTTGTATATGTTGTTCCCCTGGGTGAGAGATATTGAATGGTGCGGGACTTAAAGGTGTACCCCCTGTATTTGGGGTACATCCAGAATGTGGTTAAAATTGTGTCTGTTTTAATTGTGTTACCTGTTATCTGAGGGGAGGAGACGTGGGGGTTGAACCATGCAGATAATTGGCTGTTGTGATAATTATGTGGGTGTAGCCCTTCAGAGGGCACCATTGCATAAAAGGAGATTCCCTGTCATTAAAATATAGTTCTACTTGACCCTTCAAAACGTAGCCTTGTCTCAGTATTTGAGGGGAGCCCCACAAACACAGACACATACCGGGAGAAACAACAGAGCCCCCCCCAGAAGGGGAACAGCCCCACAAACACAGACACATACCGGGAGAAACAACAGAGCCCTCCCCTCCCCCATAAACACTCACCCACCCCCCACAAACACTCCCCCCCCACAAAGGAGAGTACCCCCACAACTGGGAGAAACAACAGAGACCCCCCGAAGGAGAACACCCCCACAAACAAAGACAGATACTAGGAGAAACAACAGAGCCCCCCCCTCCCCCCACAAACACTCCCCTTCCCGAAAGAGAACACCCCCACAACCAAGAGAAACAACAGAGCCCCCCCACAAACACTCCCCCCCACAAACATTCCCCCCACCCCGAAGGAGAGCACCCCTACAAACACTCCCCCCAGAAGGAGAGCACCCCCACAAACACCCCCCCGAAGGAGAAAACCCCCACAAACATGCCCCAACCCCGAAGGAGAGCACCCCCACAAACACCCCCCCCCCCCGAAGGAGAGCACCGCCGCAACTGGGAGAAAAAACAGAGCTGCCCCCACAAACACTTCCCTCCCACCACAAACATTCCCCCCCCACAAACACTCCACCCACCCCGAAGGAGAGCACCCCCACAAACACTCCCCCCCTGAAGGAGAGCACGCACACAAGCACCACCCGAAGGAGAAAACCCCCACAAACAAGCCCCCACCCCGAAGGAGAGCACCCCCACAAACACTCCCCTCCCCGAAGCAGAGCACCCCCACAAACACTCCCCCCCAAAGGAGAGCACCCCTACAACCGGGAGAAACAACAGAGCCCCCCCAAGAAGGAGAACACCCCCACAAACACAGACACATACCGGGAGAAACAACAGAGCCCCCCTACCCCCACAACCCCCCCCCCGAAGGAGAACACTCCCACAACCAAGAGAAACAACAGAGCCCCCTCCCCCGAAAGAGATCACCCCCACAAACACTCCGCCCCCCCAAAGTAGAGCACCCCCACAACCGGGAGAAACAACAGAGCCCCCCCAAGAAGGAGAACACCCCCACAAACAATCCCCCTCCCCCACAAAGACTCCCCCCCACAAACCCTCCCCTCCCCGAAGGAGAGCACCCCCACAACTGGGAGAAACAACAGAGCCCCACCCCCCCCGAAGAACACCCCCACAAACACAGACACATACCGGGAGAAATAACAGAGCCCCCCACTCCCCCCACAAACACTCCCCTTCCCCCATAAAGACTCCCCCCCCACAAACACTCCCCCCCCCCGAAGGAGAGCACCCCCACAACTGGGAGAAAAAACAGAGCCCCCTCCCCGAAGGAGAACACCCCCACAAACACAGACACATACCAGGAGAAAAAACAAAGTCCTCCCTCCCCCCACAAACCCCCCCCCCCCCCGAAGGAGAACTCCCCCACAAACACCCCCCCCCCCCCCGAAGAAGTACTCCCCCACAAACACCCCCCGAAGGAGAAAACCCCCACAAACACTCCCCTCCCTGAGGGAAAGCACCCCCAAAACCGGGAGAAACAACAGAGCCCCCCCCCCCCCAGAAGGAGAACACCCCCACAAACACAGACACATACCGGGAGAAACAACAGAGCACTCCCCTCCCCCCACAAACACTCACCTTCCCCCACAAACACCCCCCCCACAAACACTCCCCTCCCCGAAGTAGAGCACCCCCACAAACACTCCCCCCCTGAAGGAGAACACCCTCACAACCAAGAGAAACAACAGAGCCCCCCCTCCCACAAACACTCCGCTCCCTCCACAAACACTCCCCCCACACAAACACTCCATCCCGAAGGAGAACACCCCCACAACTGGGGGAAATAACAGAGCCCCCCCTCCCCCCACAAACACTCCCCTTCCCGAAGGAGAACACCCCCACAACCAAGAGAAACAACAGAGCCCCCCTCCCCCGAAAGAGATCACCCCCACAAACACTACCCCCCTCCCGAAGGAGAGCACCCCCACAAACACTCCCCTTCCCAAAGGAGAACACCCCCACAACCGGGAGAAACAACAGAGCCCCCCCCCGACAAACACTCCCCTCCCACCACAAACAACCCCCCCCCCCACAAACACTCCCCTCCCGAAGGAGAATACCCCCACAAACCGTGGGAAATAACAGAGCCCCCCCTCCCCCCACAAACACTCCCCTTCCCGAAGGAGAACACCCCCACAACCAAGAGAAACAACAGAGCCCCCCCCGACAAACACTCCCCTCCCACCACAAACACCCCCCCCCCACAAACACTCCCCCCACCTGAAGGAGAGCACCCCCACAAACACTCTCCCCCGAAGGAAAGCATCACCACAACTGGGAGAAACAACAGAGCCTCCCCCACAAACACTCCCCTCCCCCCGAACCCCCCCCCCCCAACAAACACTCCCCTCCCCGAAGGAGAGCACCCCCACAACTGGGAGAAAAAACAGAGACCCCCCCCGAAGGAGAACACCCTCAGAACTGGGATTAACAACAGAGCCCCTCCCCCAAAGGAGAACTCCCCCAAAACACCCCCCCCCCTGAAGGAGAAAACCCCCACAAACACTCCCCTCCCCGAGGGAAAGCACCCCCACAACCGGGAGAAACAACAGAGCCCCCCCAGAAGGAGAACACCCCCACAAACACAGACACATACCGGGAGAAACAACAGAGCACTCCCCTCCCCCCACAAACACTCCCCTTCCCCCACAAACACCGCCCCCCACAAACACTCCCCTCCCCGAAGTAGAGCACCCCCACAAACACTCCACCCCCCCGAAGGAGAACACCTTCACAACCAAGAGAAACAACAGAGCCCCCACCCCCCACAAACACTCCTCTCCCCCCACAAACACTCCCCTCCCCACAAACACTCCCCTCCCGAAGGAGAACACCCCCACAACCGGGGGAAATAACAGAGCCCCCCCTCCACCCACAAACACTCCCCACCCCACAAACACTCCCCTCCCGAAGGAGAACACCCCCACAACCGGTAGAAATAACAGAGCCCCCCCTCCCCCCACAAACACTCCCCTTCCCGAAGGAGAACACCCCCACAACCAAGAGAAACAACAGAGCCCCCCTCCCCCGAAAGAGATCACCCCCACAAACACTACCCCCCTCCCGAAGGAGAGCACCCCCACAAACACTCCCCTTCCCAAAGGAGAACACCCCCACAACCGGGAGAAACAACAGAGCCCCCCCCGACAAACACTCCCCTCCCACCACAAACAACCCCCCCCCCACAAACACTCCCCTCCCGAAGGAGAATACCCCCACAACCGTGGGAAATAACAGAGCCCCCCCTCCCCCCACAAACACTCCCCTTCACGAAGGAGAACACCCCCACAACCAAGAGAAACAACAGAGCCCCCCCCGACAAACACTCCCCTCCCACCACAAACACTCCCCCCCCACAAACACTCCCCCCACCTGAAGGAGAGCACCCCCACAAACACTCTCCCCCGAAGGAAAGCATCACCACAACTGGGAGAAACAACAGAGCCTCCCCCACAAACACTCCCCTCCCCCCAAACCCCCCCCCCCAACAAACACTCCCCTCCCCGAAGGAGAGCACCCCCACAACTGGGAGAAAAAACAGAGACCCCCCCCGAAGGAGAACACCCTCAGAACTGGGATTAACAACAGAGCCCCTCCCCCAAAGGAGAACTCCCCCACAAACACCCCCCCCCCCCCCGAAGGAGAAAACCCCCACAAACACTCCCCTCCCCGAGGGAAAGCACCCCCACAACCGGGAGAAACAACAGAGCCCCCCCAGAAGGAGAACACCCCCACAAACACAGACACATACCGGGAGAAACAACAGAGCACTCCCCTCCCCCCACAAACACTCCCCTTCCCCCACAAACACCGCCCCCCACAAACACTCCCCTCCCCGAAGTAGAGCACCCCCACAAACACTCCACCCCCCCGAAGGAGAACACCTTCACAACCAAGAGAAACAACAGAGCCCCCACCCCCCACAAACACTCCTCTCCCCCCACAAACACTCCCCTCCCCACAAACACTCCCCTCCCGAAGGAGAAACACCCCCACAACCGGGGGAAATAACAGAGCCCCCCCCTCCACCCACAAACACTCCCCACCCCACAAACACTCCCCTCCCGAAGGAGAACACCCCCACAACCGGGGGAAATAACAGAGCACCCCCTCCCCCCACAAACACTCCCCTTCCCGAAGGAGAACACCCCCACAACCAAGAGAAACAACAGAGCCCCCCTCCCCCGAAAGAGATCACCCCCACAAACACTACCCCCCCCCAGAAGGAGAGCACCCCCACAAACACTCCACTTCCCGAAGGAGAACACCCCCACAACCGGGAGAAACAACAGAGCCCCCCCCCGACAAACACTCCCCTCCCACCACAAACACCCCCCCCCCACAAACATTCCCCCCGAAGGAGAGCATCTCCACAATCGGGAGAAACAACAGAGCCCCCCCTCCCCCCACAAACACTCCCCTTCCCAAAGGAGAACACCCCCACAACCAAGAGAAACAACAGAGCCCCCCTCCCCCGAAATAGATTACCCCCACAAACACTCCCCCCCTCCCGAAGGAGAGCACCCCCACAAACACTCCTCCCCCCGAAGGAGAGCACCCCCACAACCGGGAGAAACAACAGAGCCCCCCCCCCAGAAGGAGAGCACCCCCACAAACACAGACACATACCAGGAGAAACAACAGAGCCCCCCCATCCCCCCACAAACACTCCCCTTCCCGAAGGAGAACACCCCCACAACCAAGTGAAACAACAGAGCCCCCCCCCGACAAACACTCCCCTCCCACCACAAATACCCCCCCCACAAACACTCCCCCCCGAAGGAGAGCACCCCCACAACCGGGAGAAACAACAGAGCCCCCCCCAGAAGGAGAACACCCCCACAAACACAGACACATACCGGGAGAAACAACAGAGCCCCCCCATCCCCCCACAAACACTCCCCTTCCCGAAGGAGAACACCCCCACAACCAAGTGAAACAACAGAGCCCCCCCCGACAAACACTCCCCTCCCACCACAAACACCCCCCCCCACAAACACTCCCCCCACCCGAAGGAGAGCACCCCCACAAACACTCTCCCCCGAAGGAAAGCATCACCACAATCGGGAGAAACAACAGAGCTTCCCCCCCCCACAAACACCCCCCAGAAGGAGAAAACCCCCACAAACACCCCCCCCAAACGAGAAAACCCCCACAAACACTCACCTCCCCAAAGGAGAACACACCCACCACTGGGAGAAACAACAGAGCCCCCCCCCCAACAAACACTCCCCTTCCACCACAAACACTCCCCCCCACAAACACTCCCCCCACCCCGAAGGAGAGCACCCCCACAAACACTCCCCCCCCCCCCCCGACGGAAAGCACCCCCACAAACACTCCCCTTCCCGAAGGAGAACACCCCCACAACCAAGAGAAACAACAGAGCCCCCCTCCCCCGAAAGAGATCACCCCCACAAACACTACCCCCCTCCCGAAGGAGAGCACCCCCACAAACACTCCCCTTCCCGAAGGAGAACACCCCCACAACCAAGAGAAACAACAGAGCCCCCCTCCCCCGAAAGAGATCACCCCCACAAACACTACCCCCCCTCCCGAAGGAGAGCACCCCCACAAACACTCCACTTCCCGAAGGAGAACACCCCCACAACCGGGAGAAACAACAGAGCCCCCCCCCACAAACACTCCCCTCCCACCACAAACACACCCCCCCCCCACAAACACTCCCCTCCCAAAGGAGAACACCCCCACAACCGGGGGAAATAACAGAGCCCCCCCTCCCCCCACAAACACTCCCCTTCCCGAAGGAGAACACCCCCACAACCGGAGAAACAACAGAGCCCCCCCCGACAAACACTCCCCTCCCACCACAAACACCCCCCCCCCACAAACATTCCCCCCGAAGGAGAGCATCCCCACAATCGGGAGAAACAACAGAGCTTCCCCCCCACAAACATCCCCCTGAAGGAGAACACCCCCACAACCGGGGGAAACAACAGAGTCCCCCCTCCCCCCACAAACACTCCCCTTCCCAAAGGAGAACACCCCCACAACCAAGAGAAACAACAGAGCCCCCTCCCCCGAAATAGATTACCCCCATAAACACTCCCCCCCTCCCGAAGGAGAGCACCCCCACAAACACTCCTCCCCCCCGAAGGAGAACACCCCCACAAACACAGACACATACCAGGAGAAACAACAGAGCCCCCCCATCCCCCCACAAACACTCCCCTTCCCGAAGGAGAACACCCCCCACAACCAAGTGAAACAACAGAGCCCCCCCCGACAAACACTCCCCTCCCACCACAAACACCCCCCCCCACAAACACTCCCCCCCGAAGGAGAGCACCCCCACAACCGGGAGAAACAACAGAGCCCCCCCCCCAGAAGGAGAACACCCCCACAAACACAGACACATACCAGGAGAAACAACAGAGCCCCCCCATCCCCCCACAAACACTCCCCTTCCCGAAGGAGAACACCCCCACAACCAAGTGAAACAACAGAGCCCCCCCCGACAAAACACTCCCCTCCCACCACAAACACCCCCCCCCCCACAAACACTCCCCCCACCCGAAGGAGAGCACCCCCACAAACACTCTCCCCCGAAGGAAAGCATCACCACAATCGGGAGAAACAACAGAGCTTCCCCCCCCACAAACACCCCCCAGAAGGAGAAAACCCCCACAAACACCCCCCCAAACGAGAAAACCCCCACAAACACTCACCTCCCCAAAGGAGAACACACCCACCACTGGGAGAAACAACAGAGCCCCCCCCCCCAACAAACACTCCCCTTCCACCACAAACACTCCCCCCACCCCGAAGGAGAGCACCCCCACAAACACTCCCCCCCCCTGACGGAAAGCACCCCCACAAACACTCCCCCCCGACGGAGAGCACCCCCACAACCGTGAGAAACAGCAGAGCCTCCCCCTCCCACAAACACTCCCCTTCCCCCACAAAGACTGCCCCCCCCCCACATACACTCCCTCCCCGAAGGAGAGCACCACCAAAATTGGAGAAACAAAAGAGGCCCCCCCCCAGAAGGAGAACACCCCCACAAACACAGACACATACCGGGAGAAAAACAGAGCCCCCATCCCCCCACAAACACTCCCCTTCCCCCACAAACACTCCCCCCCACAAACACTCCCCTCCCCGAAGGAGAGTACCCCCACAACCGGGAGAAAAAACAGAGCCCCCCCTCCCCCCACACACACTCCCCTACCCGAAGGAGAACACCCTCACAACCGGGAGAAACAACAGAGCTTCCCCCCCAACAAACACTCCCCCCCAAAGGAGAACTCCCTCACAACCGGGAGAAACAACAGAGCCCCCCCCCCCCCCCGCCCCAAAGTAGAATACCCCCACAAACACATACCGGGAGAAAAAACAGAGCCCCCCCTCCCCCCACAAACACTCCCCTACCCGAAGGAGAACAACCCCAGAACCGGGAGAATCAACAGAGCCCCCCCTCCACCCACAAACACTCCCCCCCACAAACACTCCCCTCCCCGAAGGAGAACACCTCCCAACCAGAGGAAACAACAGAGCTTCCCCCCCCCCACAAACACTCCCCTCCCCCAAAGGAGTAACCACACACAAACACTCCTCTCCTCAAGGGAGAGCACCCCCACAACCGGGAGAAACAACAGAGCCCCCCCCCCCCCCAGAAGGAGAACATCCCCACAAACACAGACACATACCGGGAGAAACAACAGAGCCCTCCCCTCCCCCACAAACACTCACCCCCCCCCCACAAACACTCCCCCCCCCACAAAGGAGAGTACCCCCACAACTGGGAGAAACAACAGAGCCCCCCCCCCCCGAAGGAGAACACCCCCACAAACAAAGACAGATACCAGGAGAAACAACAGAGACCCTTTCCCCCCACAAACACTCCCCTTCCCGAAAGAGAACACCCCCACAACCAAGAGAAACAACAGAGCCCCCCACAAACACTCCCCCCCCACAAACACTCCCCCCACCCCAAAGGAGAGCACCCCCACAAACACCCCCCCGAAGGAGAAAACCCCCACAAACATGCCCCAACCCCGAAGGAGAGCACCCACACAAACACTCCCCCCCGAAGGAGAGCAACGCCACAACTGGGAGAAAAAACAGAGCTGCCCCTACAAACACTCCCCTCCCACCACAAAAATTCCCCCCCCCCACAAACACTCCCCCCACCCCGAAGGAGAGCACCCCCACAAACACTCCCCCCCCGAAGGAGAGCACGCCCACAAACACCCCCCGAAGGAGAAAACCCCCACAAACATGCCCCCACCCCGAAGGAGAGCACCCCCACAAACACTCCCCTCCCCAAAGGAGAGCACCCCCACAAACACTCCCCCCCGAAGGAGAGCACCCCTACAACCGGGAGAAACAACAGAGCCCCCCCCAGAAGGAGAACACCCCCACAAACACAGATACATACCGAGAGAAACAACAGAGCCCCCCCTCCCCCCACAACCCTCCACTACAACCAAGAGAAATAACAGAGCCCCCCCAAACACCCCCACCCCCCCCACAAACAGTCCCCTCCCCGAAGGTGAGCACCCCCACAACTTGGAAAAACAACAGAGCCCCCCCTAATAGAGAACACCCCCACAAACGAAGACACATACCGGGAGGAACAACAGAGACCCCCCCTCCCCCACAAACACTCCCCTCCACGAAGGAGAACACCCTCACAACTAAGGGAAACAACAGAGCCCCCACCCCCCACAAACACTCCCCTCCCAAAGGAGAACACCCCCACAACTGGGGGAAACAACAGAGCCCCCCCCTCCCCCCACAAACACTCCCCTCCCCGAAGGAGAACACCCTCACAACCAAGAGAAACAACAGAGCCCCCTCCCCCGAAAGAGATTACCCCCACAAACACTCCCCCCCTCCCGAAGGAGAGCACCCCCACAAACACTCCTCCCCCCCGAAGGAGAGCACCCCCACAACCGGGAGAAACAACAGAGCCCCCCCCCCAGAAGGAGAACACCCCCACAAACACAGACACATACCAGGAGAAACAACAGAGCCCCCCCCCTCCCCCCACAAACACTCCCCTTCCCGAAGGAGAACACCCCCACAACCAAGAGAAACAACAGAGCCCCCCCCCGACAAACACTCCCCTCCCACCACAAACACCCCCCCCCACAAACACTCCCCCCACCCGAAGGAGAGCACCCCCACAAGCACTCCCCCCCGAAGGAGAGCATCCCCACAATCGGGAGAAACAGAGCTTCCCCCCCCACAAACACCCCCCTGAAGGAGAAAACCCCCACAAACACTCCCCTCCCTGTAGGAGAACACACCCACCACTGGGAGAAATAGCAGAGTCCCCCCCCCAACAAACACTCCCCTTCCACCACAAACACTCCCCCCCCCACAAACACTCCCCCCACCCCGAAGGAGAGCACCCCCACAAACACTCCCCTCCGAAGGAAAGCACCCCCACAAACACTCCCCCCCGACGGAGAGCACCCCCACAACCGGGAGAAACAACAGAGCCTCCCCCTGCCACAAACACTCCCCTTCCCCCACAAAGACTGCCCCCCCCACAAACACTCCCCTCCCCGAAGGAGAACACACCCACAACTGGGAGAAACAACAGAGCCCCCCCCCGAAGGAGAACACCCCACAAACACAGACACATACCGGGAGAAATAACAGAGCCCCACTCCCCCACAAACACTCCCCTTCCTGAAAGAGAACACCCCCACAAACGGGAGAAACAACAGAGCCTCCCCCACAAACACTCCCCTCCCCCCACAAACAATCCCCCCCCCCAACAAACACTCCCCTCCCCGAAGGAGAGCACCCCCACAACTGGGAGAAACAACAGAGCCCCCCAGAAGGAGAACACCCTCACAAACACAGACACATACCGGGAGAAATAACAAAGCCCCCCCTCCCCCCACAAACACTCCCCCCCGAAGGAGAACTCCCCCACAAACACCCCCCCCAAAGGAGAAAACCCCCACACACACTTCCCTCCCAGAGGGAAAGCACCCCCACAACCGGGAGAAATAACAGAGCCCCCCCCCCCCCCAGAAGGAGAACACCCCCACAAACATAGACACATACCGGGAGAAACAACAGAGCCCTACCCTCCCCCCACAAACACTCCCCTTCCCCAAATCCGGACTCCATCAGGGACGCTGGAGTCAAGCGCAGACCGGTATGTACTTTACTGCAGTTATTGTGTTATTGGGCTACCAACAATAATGATTTTGCTGAGGGAAGTACTGGACTGCCCACTTGCAATCCCATAGGCCCAGAGACTGTTTTAGAGACCCCAGCCCAGCTGTGGGGACTGGCTGGAGGGAAAGGGGTTGCTATGGGACAGGGGTTGTTTTATGGGGCTCCCAAAAATACGGTTTTGCCTCAGAAGAATGTATGGGTGCAACCCACTGTGTCCCCAGAGACTTCCATGCTGCTGCCAAAAACAGAGAGCTGGGATCCTGGACTGTTTTGGGTGGGGGTTGCATGGGAAGAGCAATTTGCTCTATACAGTGGGAGCAAGGCCAAGGGCTGGGGGAGGTCTTTACTCTGCACCTTGGGACTGTGTGCGCACCGACATGAACTTGCCTAGCATGCAGCGGGCCTGGCCAAACCAGCAGATTCATGACTATCAGCGTAGCTGAGAAAATCTTGGATGTTCTCCGCCCGCTTGGGGAAGGATTGTCATGAATCAGCCAGTGGCCATATTGGATTTGGTGTGAACTATGCTGGGGCCATTTTGTGACTGGCAGCAGTGGCCATTTTGGGCTGGGTTATCTTCCACATGCTGTTGCCATGTGGAAGAACAAAAGGTTTGGGGCCCACTTGTCATGGATATATGGTTATTTTGTGGTCTAGGGGATAAAGTATTATAAGTTTACCCCTTAGCATATCCACATCCCTTCCATGTTTAGGCTCATTGTAATGGGTGTCATGTGAGGGAGCTGGTTGGATGTGTTGGTTGTATGTGTGTGAAACATTGTGTGTTGTATCTGTAAATATATTGTATTGGAATGTTGGAGCCATGTTGTGTGCAGTCATCCATATTGACTGCATATGTAACCTGAGTTGATCACCCATCTGCCTTCCAGCTATCACCTAAAGTAAACACTTGTAGTGATAGCAAGGCCAGAACAAAGGGGTCTATACAGACATTGAGGCACCATAACCCCAGGGGGTCTACAGGTATTCTCACTCAGAGAGTCAGGGCAAAGTCCAGAGGACAGGGAGATGTTTCTCCCTTGAGAGCCAGGCAGCAAATGACTCTGTTAGCCACACCTAGTGGGCGGCCCAGGGGAGGGGTCTGGAAGTTTCCAGAGCTTACCTCTAGTCCATTGGCTAGAGGTAATCAAGTTACTCTGGAGATTACCCCATTGGCCAAGAGGAAGATAAGGGTTGGACAAAGGGGTAGCCACTCCCTGTACTGGTTTTGTGAGTTGTTTAAATACTTGTGTAAAAATAAAGAAGTTGTTCATAATTTTCATCAAGACTTTGTGTGCAGGTGTATTATTGACCCAAGGGCATATGCTGGAATAGGAGATCGTTGCCAGGTTTTCCCAGGCACACTACCAAAAGCTGGGACTTATGCTCTTGCATCCACAAGGAAGGTCCATTGGTCTGAGTCACCCAAATCTTAGGTCTAAAATCTACAGGAGATAAGAGGACTAGGATCCTCTATACTCCATCATCATTGTAGGTTGTGACACTCCCCTCCCCCCACAAACACTCCCCCCCACAAACATTCCCCTCCCCGAAGGAGAGCACCCCCACAACCGGGAGAAATAACAGACCTTCCCCCCTTACAAACACTCCCCCCCCCCGATGGAGAACTCCCCCACAACCGGGAGAAACAACGGAGCCCCCCCCAACAAACATTCCCTCCCTGAAGGAGAACACCCCCAAAAACACAGACACATACTGGGAGAAACAACAGAGCCCCCCCCCCCCACAAACACTCCCCTCCTCGAAGTAGAACACCCCCACAACCGGGGGAAACAACAGAGCCCCCCCCCACACAAACACTCCCTTCCCCGAAGGAGAAAATCCCCACAACCGGGAGAAACAACAGAGCCCCCACCACAAACACTCCCCTCCCCGAAGGAGAACACCCCCACAACCGGGGGAAACAACAGAGCCCCCCGCCCCCACACAAACACTCCCTTCCCCGAAGGAGAAAATCCCCACAACCGGGAGAAACAACAGAGCCCCCCCCCACAAACACTCCCCTCCCCGAAGGAGAACACCCCCACAACCGGGAGAAACAACAGAGCCTCCCCCTACAAACACTCCCCTCGCCGAAGGAGAACACCCCCACAACCAGTAGAGAAAACAGAGCCCCCCCCCACAAACACTCCCACCCCCCCGAAGGAGAGCACCCCAACAAACACTCTGTAACGGAGTTGGAATCATAAGTCCAATATCTCCGCTGGTATACCGTTAAATATCCATCTAGAAGCACTGCAGTCTCACCATCCCCAACCTCCCATATTGGACGACACTCAATTGGGAGTCAAAGAATACTGTCTTTATTTTGTTGTGCAGAAATATATATACACCTCTTTTCCCACAGGCAATCCACATCCCCCATAGTTGGCCACACAATACACATAGAGAGACAATAGGTGGGTCACACCTCCCTGAGGCTACCTGGCTACTTTCATACAACCAGACATTGATCAGATTATACTTCTTTGTTCTATGTCTCATAATGAAAACACTTTATACAATAGACTTCCTTATCTTATGAGGAGTCTCTGTAATAGGATTATCTATTAGCCTAGTAGCTGTAATATTCTGAGCCAATATATTCTGTAGAACATAAAACAACATATCTACAGTACAGCAATGTGATCATATTTTAACCATAACCATAAAACAGGGTAAAACAGTGATGGGTTCCGTTACAACACCCTCACCTGTTATATACACCAGGCACCCTCAACTGACTGTGGTATACACACCCTCACCTGTTATATACACCAGACACCCTCAACTGTCTGTGGTATACACACCCTCACCTGTTATATACACCAGGCACCCTCAACTGTCAACTGTCTGTGGTATACACACCCTCACCTGTTATATACACCAGACACTCTCAACTGTCTGTGGTATACACACTCTCACCTGTTATATACACCAGGCACCCTCAACTGTCAACTGTCTGTGGTATACACACCCTCACCTGTTATATACACCAGACACCCTCAACTGTCAACTAACTGTGGTATACACACCCTCATCTGTTATATACACCAGACACCCTCAACTGTCTGTGGTATACACACCCTCACCTGTTATATACACCAGGCACCCTCAACTGACTGTGGTATACACACCCTCACCTGTTATATATACCAGGCACTCTCAACTGTCTGTGGTATACACACCCTCACCTGTTATATATACCAGACACTCTCAACTGTCTGTGGTATACACACCCTCACCTGTTATATACACCAGACACCCTCAACTGTCTGTGGTATACACACCCTCACCTGTTATATACACGAGACACCCTCAACTGTCTGTAGTATACACACCCTCACCTGTTATATATACCAGGCACTCTCAACTGTCTGTGGTATACACACCCTCACCTGTTATATACACCAGGCACCCTCAACTGACTGTGGTATACACACCCTCACCTGTTATATACACCAGGCACCCTCAACTGTCTGTGGTATACACACCCTCACCTGTTATATATACCAGGCACTCTCAACTGTCTGTGGTATACACACCCTCACCTGTTATATATACCAGACACTCTCAACTGTCTGTGGTATACACACCCTCACCTGTTATATACACCAGACACCCTCAACTGTCTGTGTTATACACACCCTCACCTGTTATATACACCAGGCACCCTCAACTGTCTGTGGTATACACACCCTCACCTGTTATATACACCAGGCACCCTCAACTGTCTGTGGTATACACACCCTCACCTGTTATATATACCAGGCACCCTCAACTGTCTGTGGTATATACACCCTCACCTTTTATATACACCAGACACCCTCAACTGTCTGTGGTATACACACCCTCACCTGTTATATACACGAGACACCCTCAACTGTCTGTGATATACACACCCTCACCTGTTATATACACCAGGCACCCTCAACTGTCTGTGGTATACACACCCTCACCTGTTATATATACCAGGCACTCTCAACTGTCTGTGGTATACACACCCTCACCTGTTATATACACCAGGCACCCTCAACTGACTGTGGTATACACACCCTCACCTGTTATATATACCAGGCACTCTCAACTGTCTGTGGTATACACACCCTCACCTGTTATATATACCAGACACTCTCAACTGTCTGTGGTATACACACCCTCACCTGTTATATACACCAGGCACCCTCAACTGTCTGTGGTATACACGACCTCACCTGTTATATACACCAGACACCCTCAACTGACTGTGGTATACACACCCTCACCTGTTATATATACCAGACACCCTCAACTGTCTGTGATATACACACCCTCACCTGTTATATACACCAGGCACCCTCACCTGTCTGTGGTATACACACCCTCACCTGTTATATACACCAGACACCCTCAACTGTCTGTGGTATACACACCCTCACCTGTTATATACACCAGGCACTCTCAACTGTCTGTGGTATACACACCCTCACCTGTTATATACACCAGACACCCTCAACTGTCTGTGGTATACACACCCTCACCTGTTATATACACCAGGCACTCTCAACTGTCTGTGGTATACACACCCTCACCTGTTATATACACCAGGCACTCTCAACTGTCTGTGGTATACACACCCTCACCTGTTATATACACCAGACACCCTCAACTGTCTGTGGTATACACACCCTCACCTGTTATATATACCAGGCACTCTCAACTGTCTGTGATATACACACCCTCACCTGTTATATACACCAGACACCCTCAACTGTCTGTGGTATACACACCCTCACCTGTTATATACACGAGACACCCTCAACTGTCTGTGTTATACACACCCTCACCTGTTATATACACCAGGCACCTTCAACTGTCTGTGGTATACACACCCTCACCTGTTATATATACCAGGCACCCTCAACTGTCTGTGTTATACACACCCTCACCTGTTATATACACCAGACACCCTCAACTGACTGTGGTATACACACCCTCACCTGTTATATACACCAGACACCCTCAACTGACTGTGGTATACACACCCTCACCTGTTATATATACCAGGCACTCTCAACTGTCTGTGGTATACACACCCTCACCTGTTATATACACCACGCACCCTCAACTGTCTGTGTTATACACACCCTCACCTGTTATATACACCAGGCACCCTCAACTGTCTGTGGTATACACACCCTCACCTGTTATATATACCAGACACCCTCAACTGTCTGTGTTATACACACCCTCACCTGTTATATACACCAGGCACCCTCAACTGTCTGTGGTATACACACCCTCACCTGTTATATATACCAGACACCCTCAACTGTCTGTGGTATACACACCCTCACCTGTTATATATACCAGGCACTCTCAACTGTCTGTGATATACACACCCTCACCTGTTATATACACCAGACACCCTCAACTGTCTGTGATATACACACCCTCACCTGTTATATACACCAGACACCCTCAACTGTCTGTGGTATACACACCCTCACCTGTTATATACACGAGACACCCTCAACTGTCTGTGTTATACACACCCTCACCTGTTATATATACCAGGCACCCTCAACTGTCTGTGTTATACACACCCTCACCTGTTATATATACCAGGCACCCTCAACTGTCTGTGTTATACACACCCTCACCTGTTATATATACCAGGCACCCTCAACTGTCCGTGGTATACACACCCTCACCTGTTATATACACCAGACACCCTCAACTGTCTGTGGTATACACACCCTCACCTGTTATATACACCAGGCACCCTCAACTGTCTGTGGTATACACACCCTCACCTGTTATATACACCAGGCACCCTCAACTGTCTGTGGTATACACACCCTCATCTGTTATATATACCAGGCACTCTCAACTGTCTGTGGTATACACACCCTCACCTGTTATATACACCAGACACCCTCAACTGTCTGTGATATACACACCCTCACCTGTTATATACACCAGACACCCTCAACTGTCTGTGGTATACACACCCTCACCTGTTATATACACCAGACACCCTAAACCGTCTGTGGTATACACACCCTCACCTGTTATATACACCAGACACCCTCAACTGTCTGTGGTATACACACCCTCACCTGTTATATACACCAGACACCCTCAACTGTCTGTGGTATACACACCCTCACCTGTTATATACACGAGACACCCTCAACTGTCTGTGGTATACACACCCTCACCTGTTATATACACCAGACACCCTCAACTGTCTGTGGTATACACACCCTCACCTGTTATATACACCAGACACCCTCAACTGTCTGTGGTATACACACCCTCACCTGTTATATACACCAGACACCCTCAACTGTCTGTGGTATACACACCCTCACCTGTTATATACACCAGACACCCTCAACTGTCTGTGGTATACACACCCTCACCTGTTATATACACCAGACACCCTCAACTGTCTGTGGTATACACACCCTCACCTGTTATATACACGAGACACCCTCAACTGTCTGTGGTATACACACCCTCACCTGTTATATACACGAGACACCCTCAACTGTCTGTGGTATACACACCCTCACCTGTTATATACACAAGGCACTCTCAACTGTCTGTGGTATACACACCCTCACCTGTTATATACACGAGACACCCTCAACTGTCTGTGGTATACACACCCTCACCTGTTATATACACGAGACACCCTCAACTGTCTGTGGTATACACACCCTCACCTGTTATATACACGAGACACCCTCAACTGACTGTGGTATACACACCCTCACCTGTTATATACACCAGACACCCTCAACTGTCTGTGGTATACACACCCTCACCTGTTATATACACCAGGCACCCTCAACTGTCTGTGGTATACACACCCTCACCTGTTATATACACCAGACACCCTCAACTGTCTGTGGTATACACACCCTCACCTGTTATATACACCAGACACCCTCAACTGTCTGTGGTATACACACCCTCACCTGTTATATACACCAGGCACCCTCAACTGTCTGTGGTATACACACCCTCACCTGTTATATACACCAGACACCCTCAACTGTCTGTGGTATACACACCCCCACCTGTTATATACACCAGACACCCTCAACTGTCTGTGGTATACACACCCTCACCTGTTATATACACCAGGCACTCTCAACTGTCTGTGTTATACACACCCTCACCTGTTATATACACCAGACACCCTCAACTGTCTGTGGTATACACACCCTCACCTGTTATATACACCAGACACCCTCAACTGTCTGTGGTATACACACCCTCACCTGTTATATATACCAGACACCCTCAACTGTCTGTGATATACACACCCTCACCTGTTATATACACCAGACACCCTCAACTGTCTGTGGTATACACACCCTCACCTGTTATATACACCAGGCACCCTCAACTGTCTGTGGTATACACACCCTCACCTGTTATATACACCAGACACCCTCAACTGTCTGTGGTATACACACCCTCACCTGTTATATACACCAGACACCCTCAACTGTCTGTGGTATACACACCCTCACCTGTTATATACACCAGGCACCCTCAACTGTCTGTGGTATACACACCCTCACCTGTTATATACACCCTCAACTGTCTGTGGTATACACACCCTCACCTGTTATATACACCAGACACCCTCAACTGTCTGTGGTATACACACCCTCACCTGTTATATACACCAGACACCCCTCAACTGTCTGTGGTATACACACCCTCACCTGTTATATACACCAGGCACCCTCAACTGTCTGTGGTATACACACCCTCACCTGTTATATACACCAGACACCCTCAACTGTCTGTGGTATACACACCCTCACCTGTTATATACACCAGACACCCTCAACTGACTGTATTATACACACCCTCACCTGTTATATACACCAGGCACCCTCAACTGTCTGTGGTATACACACCCTCACATGTTATATAGACCAGACACCCTCAACTGTCTGTATTATACACACCCTCACCTGTTATATACACCAGGCAGCCTCAACTGTCTGTGTTATACACACCCTCACCTGTTATATACACCAGGCAGCCTCAACTGTCTGTGTTATACACACCCTCACCTGTTATATACACCAGGCACCCTCAACTGTCTGTGGTATACACACCCTCACCTGTTATATACACCAGACACCCTCAACTGTCTGTGGTATACACACACTCACCTGTTATATACACAAGGCACCCTCAACTGTCTGTGGTATACACACCCTCACCTGTTATATACACCAGACACCCTCAACTGTCTGTGGTATACACACCCTCACCTGTTATATACACCAGACACCCTCAACTGTCTGTGGTATACACACCCTCACCTGTTATATACACGAGACAACCCTCAACTGACTGTGGTATACACACCCTCACCTGTTATATACACCAGACACCCTCAACTGTCTGTGGTATACACACCCTCACCTGTTATATACACCAGGCACCCTCAACTGTCTGTGGTATACACACCCTCACCTGTTATATACACCAGACACCCTCAACTGTCTGTGGTATACACACCCTCACCTGTTATATACACCAGGCACCCTCAACTGTCTGTGGTATACACACCCTCACCTGTTATATACACCAGACACCCTCAACTGTCTGTGGTATACACACCCTCACCTGTTATATACACCAGACACCCTCAACTGTCTGTGGTATACACACCCTCACCTGTTATATACACCAGACACCCTCAACTGTCTGTGGTATACACACCCTCACCTGTTATATACACAAGGCACCCTCAACTGTCTGTGGTATACACACCCTCACCTGTTATATACACCAGACACCCCTCAACTGTCTGTGGTATACACACCCTCACCTGTTATATACACCAGACACCCTCAACTGTCTGTGGTATACACACCCTCAACCTGTTATATACACCAGACAACCCTCAACTGTCTATGGTATACACACCCTCACCTGTTATATACACCAGACACCCTCAACTGACTGTGGTATACACACCCTCACCTGTTATATACACCAGGCACTCTCAACTGTCTGTGGTATACACACCCTCACCTGTTATATACACCAGACACCCTCAACTGTCTGTGGTATACACACCCTCAACTGTTATATATACCAGACACCCTCAACTGTCTGTGGTATACACACCCTCACATGTTATATACACGAGACACTCTCAACTGACTGTGGTATACACACCCTCACCTGTTATATACACCAGACACCCTCAACTGTCTGTGGTATACACACCCTCACCTGTTATATACACCAGACACCCTCAACTGTCTGTGGTATACACACCCTCACCTGTTATATACACCAGACACCCTCAACTGTCTGTGGTATACACACCCTCACCTGTTATATACACCAGACACCCTCAACTGTCTGTGGTATACACACCCTCACCTGTTATATACACCAGGCACCCTCAACTGTCTGTGGTATACACACCCTCACATGTTATATACACCAGACACCCTCAACTGTCTGTATTATACACACCCTCACCTGTTATATACACCAGGCAGCCTCAACTGTCTGTGGTATACACACCCTCACCTGTTATATACACCAGACACCCTCAACTGTCTGTGGTATACACACCCTCACCTGT
This sequence comes from Discoglossus pictus, assembly GCA_027410445.1. Taxonomy (NCBI): domain Eukaryota; kingdom Metazoa; phylum Chordata; class Amphibia; order Anura; family Alytidae; genus Discoglossus; species Discoglossus pictus. Next base: position 88,422 of record JAPZIH010000785.1, read on the forward strand.
TATATACACCAGGCCACTCTCAACTGTCTGTGGTATACACACCCTCACCTGTTATATACACCAGACACCCTCAACTGTCTGTGGTATACACACCCTCACCTGTTATATACACCAGACACTCTCAACTGTCTGTGGTATACACACCCTCACCTGTTATATACACCAGGCACCCTCAACTGTCTGTGGTATACACACCCTCACCTGTTATATACACCAGACACCCTCAACTGTCTGTGGTATATACACCCTCACCTTTTATATACACCAGACACCCTCAACTGTCTGTGGTATACACACCCTCACCTGTTATATACACGAGACACCCTCAACTGTCTGTGGTATACACACCCTCACCTGTTATATACACCAGACACTCCTCAACTGTCTGTGGTATACACACCCTCACCTGTTATATACACCAGACACCCTCAACTGTCTGTGGTATACACACCCTCACCTGTTATATACACGAGACACCCTCAACTGTCTGTGGTATACACACCCTCACCTGTTATATACACCAGGCACCCTCAACTGTCTGTGGTATACACACCCTCACCTGTTATATACACCAGACACCCTCAACTGTCTGTGGTATACACACCCTCACCTGTTATATACACCAGACACCCTCAACTGTCTGTGGTATACACACCCTCACCTGTTATATACACCAGACACCCTCAACTGTCTGTGGTATACACACCCTCACCTGTTATATACACCAGGCACCCTCAACTGTCTGTGGTATACACACCCTCACCTGTTATATACACCAGACACTCTCAACTGTCTGTGGTATACACACCCTCACCTGTTATATACACCAGGCACCCTCAACTGTCTGTGGTATACACACCCTCACCTGTTATATACACCAGACACCCTCAACTGTCTGTGGTATACACACCCTCACCTGTTATATACACAAGGCACTCTCAACTGTCTGTGGTATACACACCCTCACCTGTTATATATACCAGGCACCCTCAACTGTCTGTGTTATACACACCCTCACCTGTTATATATACCAGGCACCCTCAACTGTCTGTGGTATACACACCCTCACCTGTTATATACACCAGACACCCTCAACTGACTGTGGTATACACACCCTCACCTGTTATATACACCAGACACCCTCAACTCTCTGTGGTATACACACCCTCACCTGTTATATACACCAGACACCCTCAACTGACTGTGGTATACACACCCTCACCTGTTATATACACCAGACACCCTCAACTGACTGTGGTATACACACCCTCACCTGTTATATACACCAGACACCCTCAACTGTCTGTGGTATACACACCCTCACCTGTTATATACACCAGACACCCTCAACTGTCTGTGGTATACACACCCTCACCTGTTATATACACCAGACACCCTCAACTGTCTGTAGTATACACACCCTCACCTGTTATATACACAAGGCACTCTCAACTGTCTGTGGTATACACACCCTCACCTGTTATATACACCAGACACCCTCAACTGACTGTGGTATACACACCCTCACCTGTTATATACACCAGACACCCTCAACTGTCTGTGGTATACACACCCTCACCTGTTATATACACCAGACACCCTCAACTGTCTGTGGTATACACACCCTCACCTGTTATATACACCAGACACCCTCAACTGACTGTGGTATACACACCCTCACCTGTTATATACACCAGACACCCTCAACTGGCTGTGGTATACACACCCTCACCTGTTATATACACCAGACACCCTCAACTGTCTGTGGTATACACACCCTCACCTGTTATATACACCAGACACCCTCAACTGACTGTGGTATACACACCCTCACCTGTTATATACACAAGGCACTCTCAACTGACTGTGGTATACACACCCTCACCTGTTATATACACCAGACACCCTCAACTGACTGTGGTATACACACCCTCACCTGTTATATACACCAGACACCCTCAACTGTCTGTGGTATACACACCCTCACCTGTTATATACACCAGGCACCCTCAACTGTCTGTGTTATACACACCCTCACCTGTTATATACACCAGGCACCCTCAACTGTCTGTGGTATACACACCCTCATCTGTTATATATACCAGACACCCTCAACTGTCTGTGGTATACACACCCTCACCTGTTATATACACCAGACACCCTCAACTGTCTGTGGTATACACACCCTCACCTGTTATATACACCACTTTCTTTTTTCTTTGCACGTCAGGTGTAGTTCTGTTAATTAGCCACAGGATGGCAGACTGGAGGTTCAGGGAGTTGCTAGCTTTGTGTTATATTCCGTTGAAAGGTTAGCTTAGCCTTTTAAAAGAGGAAAAAGCTGATCTGTAGGTTTGTGACGCTAAGTCCAATATATTACCAAGCATTATCAAAGTTGCAATGTTCCCAATTAGGGTGTGCGTCCACAACCCCTGAGTCTGGTGTAATCAGGTTAAAATAAAGTCCTGGAAAGGCTTCACAGGCTTGGGTCCTGTGGGGTGTCAAGAATCAATAAGGTAGCAATCCAGATACCGGATCACAGCACCTAGGATGGTTGCACTCAGAGTAAAACAATGCACTGGCAAGGCATATGGAGGGTGGAAAATTCAGGAGAGGCAGCCCTTCTGTCCCAGTGTTTCCTCCACAAGACTGCCTCCATGCCTTTTGCAGGGTGTTGAGCTTAGTGGGGTTAGCTCTCTTCCTAACAATGTGTTGTTGATTAGGGTGTTGCTGCTGGAGGGGATTTCCAGGCCTGCCGTATGGATCTAAGATGGCGGACTGCCTCGTGGGGGATTAAGAGGGTGGCCTCCCGTCTTCCCGCGGGATCTCCCGCCGCCTTGCTTGTTTATGCCCTAGGCTATGGGCTTTATTAGCCCCTCTTTAGCCCCGTTGCAGCAGTTTCTCCTCTTTCTAGGTAGATTTTGGCCTGGGAGTCCCCCAATGGTGGCCTGGCCCTCACCACTCGTGGCCCAAAATGGCGGCCTCTTCCTCCCAACCATGGCCCCTCTCCTACCTTTTCAGACGGGGGTCCGGTGGCTGGAGCTGGGGATCCGACGGCTGTCTCTTCTTTAAGCACCTCCTCAGTGCTTGTGCTGCCTCTGCCGGATGCCTCTCTCTCTCGATGACGGTGCTCCCCATCTGGGAGATGTGTGTGGCTGTGTGCCGCCCCCTTTCCAGGTTTCGGGGGTTCGGGGCTTCCGATTAGGTGATTGGCTGCTCCCCCTGTTCTCCCTTGGTGTTGTTTGGGGGGTCTCCGGCCCGATTTTCAGGCTTTTAAGCCTATTCTGGCAGCCTGCAGATGGAGCTTCTCCAAAACACGTCCGGCGGCCTAGACGCTGGCTCCGCCTCTCCGTCTCTAATTCCTTCTACCAGCGTATTTCCCTCTCTCATTCTTCCCGTCTCTGATTCCTTCTCTACCATTGTAATTCCCTCTCTCATTCTTCCCGTTTCTAATCTCTTTTCTCTCCCTCTTCCAATGTAATTCGCTCTCTCATTCTTCCCGTTTCTAATCTCTTCTCTCTCCCTCTTCCAATGTAATTCGCTCTCTCATTCTTCCCGTTTCTAATCTCTTCTCTCTCCCTCTTCCAATGTAATTCGCTCTCTCATTCTTCCCGTTTCTAATCTCTTCTCTCTCCCTCTTCCAATGTAATTCCCTCTCTCATTCTTCCCGTTTCTAATCTCTTCTCTCTCCCTCTTCCAATGTAATCGCTCTCTCATTCTTCCCGTTTCTAATCTCCTCTCTCCCTCTTCCAATGTAATTCGCTCTCATTCTTCCCATTTCTAATCTCTTCTCTCTCCCTCTTCCAATGCAATCAGCTCGCTCATTCTTCCTGTTTCTAATCTCTTGTCTCTCCCTCTTCCAATGTAATTCGCTCTCTCATTGTTCCCGTTTCTAATCTCTTCTCTCTTCCAATGTAATTCACTCTCTCATTCTTCCGGTTTCTAATCTCTTCTCTCTCCCTCTTCCAATGCAATCAGCTCGCTCATTCTTCCCATTTCTAATCTCTTCTCCCTCTTCCAATGTAATCCGCTCTCTCATTCTTCCCGTTTCTAATCTCTTCTCTCTCCCTCTTCCAATGTAATTCGCTGTGTAACGGAACCCATCACTGTTTAACCCTGTTTTATGGTTATGGTTAAAATATGATCCTACTATTATACTGTATGTATGTTGGTTTATGCTCTGCAGAATATTAGCCCAGACTATTGCAGACTTTGGCATAATAGATAATCCTATAACAGAGACTCTGCATAAGATAAGGAAGTCTATTGTATAAAGTGTTTTCATTCTCCGACATAAGAACAAAGAAGGATGATCTAATCAATGTCTGATTGTATCAAAGTTGCCAGGTAGGGTAGCCTCAGGGAGGTGTGACCCACCTATTGTCCCTCTATGTGTATTGTGTGGCCAACTATGGGGGATGTGTATTGTCTGTGGGAAGAGATGTGTATATATATCTCTGCACAACAAAATAAAGACAGTATTCATTTGACTCCCAATTGAGTGTCGTCCAATATGGGAGGTTGGGGATGGTGAGACTGTAGTGCTTCTTGGATATTTTACCGTATACCAGCGGAGATATTGGATTCGTGTTCCAACTCTGTTACATTTGGTGGCAAGTGGCGGAATTGTTCCCACGGTCAGAAGGACAGCTACAGGAGACACCATTCCGTGGAGTTACAAATTAAGGGCAACACTAGTATCCGTACAGCGCCCCTGGCTACAGCAGGATGGAACCGGCTAGTTTTCGGACAGCGTTCCATGATGAGGAGGAGGAGGCGGCCGCGGACTACAGGGATGCACACAGAAAGGAACTCATGGAGGGAGACCGGGCAGCGGCTACAGCACCTCTTACGGACAGCACACAGACTGAGTTTGGAAGAGAACTCCAAAGCAGACTGGCCTTTTTACCAGGTACGCTTCCCATAAGAACCTTGGAATGGTTAATGACAAATGTCCACAAATACATAATGGAAAAGCAGCGGGCACGGGAGCGGTACATCTTGGGAGCTGCTAACCCACCTCCCACCATTAACCCCCCCCCCCCCGAAGCACTGCGTCCGGGTGGAGGGAACTACCTAACCCCTCCACGGTACATCAGGTGCCACACGTGTAACCAGCAGGGCCACATGCAGAGAGACTGTCCCAGAAACAGAAACCGCTCCAAGTGGAATACTCCAACTAATTCCCCTCCCCAGCGACAGTGTGTATCCCAGGGAGCAGAAGGTGCCGTCCTTCCTCCCCAGCGACAGTGTGTACCCCAGGGAGCAGAAGGTGCCGTCCTTCCTCCCCAGCGGCAGTGTGTACCCCAGGGAGCAGAAGGTGCCGTCCTTCCTCCCCAGCGGCAGTGTGTACCCCAGGGAGCAGAAGGTGCCATCCTTCCTCCCCAGCGACAGTGTGTACCCCAGGGAGCAGAAGGTGCCATCCTTCCACCCCAGCGGCAGTGTGTACACCACGGGGCCGAAGGTGTCGTCCTTCCCCCCAGCGGCAGTGTGTATCCCAGGGAGCAGAAGGTGCCGTCCTTCCTCCCCAGCGGCAGTGTGTACCCCAGGGAGCAGAAGGTGCCGTCCTTCCTCCCCAGCGACAGTGTGTATCCCAGGAAGCAGAATGTGCCGTCCTTCCTCCCCAGCGACAGTGTGTATCCCAGGGAGCAGAAGGTGCCTTCCTTCCTCCACAGCGGCAGTGTGTACCCCAGGGAGCAGAAGGTGTCATCCTTCCTCCCCAGCAGCAGTGTGTACCCCAGGGGGCCGAAGGTGCCGTCCTTCCTCCCCAGCGGCAGTGTGTACCCCAGGGAGCAGAAGGTGCCGTCCTTCCTCCCCAACGACAGTGTGTATCCCAGGGAGCAGAAGGTGCCGTCCTTCCTCCCCAGCGACAGTGTGTATCCCAGGGAGCAGAAGGTGCCTTCCTTCCTCCCCAGCGGCAGTGTGTACCCCAGGGAGCAGAAGGTGCCGTCCTTCCTCCCCAGCGACAGTGTGTATCCCAGGGAGCAGAATGTGCCGTCCTTCCCCCCCAGCGACAGTGTGTATCCCAGGGAGCAGAAGGTGCCGTCCTTCCTCCACAGCGGCAGTGTGTACCCCAGGGAGCAGAAGGTGTCGTCCTTCCTCCCCAGCAGCAGTGTGTACCCCAGGGGGCCGAAGGTGCCGTCCTTCCTCCCCAGCGACAGTGTGTATCCCAGGGAGCAGAATGTGCTGTCCTTCCTCCCCAGCGTCAGTGTGTATCCCAGAGTGCAGAAGGTGCCTTCCTTCCTCCACAGCGGCAGTGTGTACCCCACGGGGCCGAAGGTGTCGTCCTTCCGGGGGTCCGGTGGCTGGAGCTGGGGATCCGACGGCTGTCTCTTCTTTAAGCACCTCCTCAGTGCTTGTGCTGCCTCTGCCGGATGCCTCTCTCTCTCGATGACGGTGCTCCCCATCTGGGAGATGTGTGTGGATGTGTGCCGCCCCCTTTCCAGGTTTCGGGGGTTCGGGGCTTCCGATTAGGTGGTTGGCTGCTCCCCCTGTTCTCCCTTGGTGTTGTTTGGGGGGTCTCCGGCCCGATTTTCAGGCTTTTAAGCCTATTCTGGCAGCCTGCAGATGGAGCTTCTCCAAAACACGTCCGGCGGCCTAGACGCTGGCTCCGCCTCTCCGTCTCTAATTCCTTTTACCAGCGTATTTCCCTCTCTCATTCTTCCCGTCTCTGATTCCTTCTCTACCAGTGTAATTCCCTCTCTCATTCTTCCCGTTTCTAATCTCTTTTCTCTCCCTCTTCCAATGTAATTCGCTCTCTCATTCTTCCCGTTTCTAATCTCTTCTCTCTCCCTCTTCCAATGTAATTCGCTCTCTCATTCTTCCCGTTTCTAATCTCTTCTCTCTCCCTCTTCCAATGTAATCGCTCTCTCATTCTTCCCGTTTCTAATCTCTTCTCTCTCCCTCTTCCAATGTAATTCGCTCTCTTTCTTCCCATTTCTAATCTCTTCTCTCTCCCTCTTCCAATGCAATCAGCTCGCTCATTCTTCCTGTTTCTAATCTCTTGTCTCTCCCTCTTCCAATGTAATTCGCTCTCTCATTGTTCCCGTTTCTAATCTCTTCTCTCTTCCAATGTAATTCACTCTCTCATTCTTCCGGTTTCTAATCTCTTCTCTCTCCCTCTTCCAATGCAATCAGCTCGCTCATTCTTCCCGTTTCTAATCTCTTCTCCCTCTTCCAATGTAATCCGCTCTCTCATTCTTCCCGTTTCTAATCTCTTCTCTCTCCCTCTTCCAATGTAATTCGCTGTGTAACGGAACCCATCACTGTTTAACCCTGTTTTATGGTTATGGTTAAAATATGATCCTACTATTATACTGTATGTATGTTGGTTTATGCTCTGCAGAATATTAGCCCAGACTATTGCAGACTTTGGCATAATAGATAATCCTATAACAGAGACTCTGCATAAGATAAGGAAGTCTATTGTATAAAGTGTTTTCATTCTCCGACATAAGAACAAAGAAGGATGATCTAATCAATGTCTGATTGTATCAAAGTTGCCAGGTAGGGTAGCCTCAGGGAGGTGTGACCCACCTATTGTCCCTCTATGTGTATTGTGTGGCCAACTATGGGGGATGTGTATTGTCTGTGGGAAGAGATGTGTATATATATCTCTGCACAACAAAATAAAGACAGTATTCATTTGACTCCCAATTGAGTGTCGTCCAATATGGGAGGTTGGGGATGGTGAGACTGTAGTGCTTCTTGGATATTTTACCGTATACCAGCGGAGATATTGGATTCGTGTTCCAACTCTGTTACATTTGGTGGCAAGTGGCGGAATTGTTCCCACGGTCAGAAGGACAGCTACAGGAGACACCATTCCGTGGAGTTACAAATTAAGGGCAACACTAGTATCCGTACAGCGCCCCTGGCTACAGCAGGATGGAACCGGCTAGTTTTCGGACAGCGTTCCATGATGAGGAGGAGGAGGCGGCCGCGGACTACAGGGATGCACACAGAAAGGAACTCATGGAGGGAGACCGGGCAGCGGCTACAGCACCTCTTACGGACAGCACACAGACTGAGTTTGGAAGAGAACTCCAAAGCAGACTGGCCTTTTTACCAGGTACGCTTCCCATAAGAACCTTGGAATGGTTAATGACAAATGTCCACAAATACATAATGGAAAAGCAGCGGGCACGGGAGCGGTACATCTTGGGAGCTGCTAACCCACCTCCCACCATTAACCCCCCCCCCCAGCACTGCGTCCGGGTGGAGGGAACTACCAAACCCCTCCACGGTACATCAGGTGCCACACGTGTAACCAGCAGGGCCACATGCAGAGAGACTGTCCCAGAAACAGAAACCGCTCCAAGTGAAATACTCCAACTAATTCCCCTCCCCAGCGACAGTGTGTATCCCAGGGAGCAGAAGGTGCCGTCCTTCCTCCCCAGCGACAGTGTGTACCCCAGGGAGCAGAAGGTGCCGTCCTTCCTCCCCAGCGGCAGTGTGTACCCCAGGGAGCAGAAGGTGCCGTCCTTCCTCCCCAGGGACAGTGTGTATCCCAGGGAGCAGAAGGTGCCGTCCTTCCTCCCCAGCGGCAGTGTGTACCCCAGGGAGCAGAAGGTGCCATCCTTCCTCCCCAGCGACAGTGTGTACCCCAGGGAGCAGAAGGTGCCATCCTTCCTCCCCAGCGACAGTGTGTATCCCAGGGAGCAGAAGGTGCCTTCCTTCCTCCACGGCGGCAGTGTGTACCCCAGGGAGCAGAAGGTGTCGTCCTTCCTCCCCAGCGGCAGTGTGTACCCCAGGGAGCAGAAGGTGCCGTCCTTCCTCCCCAGCGACAATGTGTATCCCAGGAAGCAGAATGTGCCGTCCTTCCTCCCCAGCGACAGTGTGTATCCCAGGGAGCAGAAGGTGCCTTCCTTCCTCCACGGCGGCAGTGTGTACCCCAGGGAGCAGAAGGTGTCGTCCTTCCTCCCCAGCAGCAGTGTGTACCCCAGGGGGCCGAAGGTGCCGTCCTACCTCCCCAGCGGCAGTGTGTACCCCAGGGAGCAGAAGGTGCCATCCGTCCTCCCCAGCGACAGTGTGTATCCCAGGGAGCAGAAGGTGCCGTCCTTCCTCCCCAGCGACAGTGTGTATCCCAGGGAGCAGAAGGTGCCTTCCTTCCTCCCCAGCGGCAGTGTGTACCCCAGGGAGCAGAAGGTGCCGTCCTTCCTCCCCAGCGACAGTGTGTATCCCAGGGAGCAGAATGTGCCGTCCTTCCTCCCCAGCGACAGTGTGTATCCCAGGGAGCAGAAGGTGCCTTCCTTCCTCCACAGCGGCAGTGTGTACCCCACGGGGCCGAAGGTGTCGTCCTTCCCCCCAGCGGCAGTGTGTACCCCAGGGAGCAGAAGGGGCCGTCCTTCCTCCCCAGCGGCAGTGTGTACCCCAGGGAGCAGAAGGTGCCGTCCTTCCTCCCCAGCGACAGTGTGTATCCCAGGGAGCAGAAGGTGCCGTCCTTCCTCCCCAGCGACAGTGTGTATCCCAGGGAGCAGAAGGTGCCTTCCTTCCTCCCCAGCGGCAGTGTGTACCCCAGGGAGCAGTAGGTGTCGTCCGTCCCCCCCAGCGGCAGTGTGTATCCCAGGGAGCAGAAGGTGCCGTCCTTCCTCCCCAGTGGCAGTGTGTACCCCAGGGGGCCGAAGGTATCGTCCTTCCCCCCCAGCGGCAGTGTGAGCCCCAGGGAGCTGAAGGTGTCGCCCTCTCCCCCCAGCGCCAACTTACCCTAACAAGGGGAGACACCAATCTCCCAGATGGCGCAGATGGGACCATGGTCTCTGTGCCTGAGCTACCGGGATGCTGGACAGCCTGTCCAGATTCCCAACTACCCTCACTGGGACAACCGGAGGAGGCGGTAAGTACAAATTTCCCTCCCCAGCTAACTCCTAATGTGGCCCCAGGGTTAACAGAGGAAATGTTAACCCCCACTGACCCCCACCTTTCCCTGGCTACTGAGCCGGAATATGTCCCAAGTACCCCAGCAGAAGAGCTGACAGCGGGGCAGAGTGCAGTCGGCCTCTGCCCCCCCTTTGTCCCTTGTACAGAGCAGGATGTCCTGCAGGTTATACCAGCAGAAGAGCTGGCATCAGGGCAGAGTGCCGCTGGCCTCTGCCCCTCAAGTCCCCTCAGCGTGTTGCCCCATCACCACAGCAAAATATCCAGGTGCCTGGTTAGACTTCCCCCAAAGGGGAGATGTGTGACGAAGTGCCCTTCGCCACTTTGTCCTGGAGAGGACTGTTTGCCAGCCTCCTGCCCTGCGACTATGGCCCTGGGACATATTGCCCTTTAAAAACAGTATTCGGCCATACCAGAGTGTATGTCACTCATTCTGGCCCTTTAAATACAGGGGGGTCATTCAGTACTTGCCTTGTGGGAGCGGTGATACCCCAGATAGCTATGCCATGGAGCCCATTCATATAATGAAAGACTATGGGAAAGACTTTAGCTACATGGCAATTGAACTGTGTGGTATGTGAAAAAGGTGACTTTATGTATTTTAAAGTGGTTTATGTTTTTTTTTTTGCAACCATGTGCTCAATGGAAGTTGCCTCTATTCCTGGATAATTGGATTACTTTCACCATTGTCTCCAGTACAGAGGCCTCTGTAAAACCTGTTTGTAAAATGTATTTTCCCTCTCCTTGAAATGTTTATTGCTGTGAATACTGTATGAAGTGTGCATTTGTTTTGTTCTTGAAATGTAGTCAAGGTGAATTGCAGTCATGCTGATGGGTTGTCAAACTAGAGAATTGACCAACAAATACTTTTGTCCGGACATCCCCAGGCCGATCCGTTGGGATCAGACCGTGTATGCCGGCTTATGGTCACGGGGGAGGTGTGTAACGGAACCCATCACTGTTTTACCCTGTTTTATGGTTATGGTTAAAATATGATCCTACTATTATACTGTATGTATGTTGGTTTATGCTCTGCAGAATATTAGCCCAGACTATTGCAGACCTTGGCATAATAGATAATCCTATTACAGAGACACCGCATAAGATAAGGAGGTCTATTGTATAAAGTGTTTTCATTCTCAGACATAAGAACAAAGAAGGATGATCTAATCAATGTCTGATTGTATCAAAGTTGCCAGGTAGGGTAGCCTCAGGGAGGTGTGACCCACCTATTGTCCCTCTATGTGTATTGTGTGGCCAACTATGGGGGATGTGTATTGTCTGTGGGAAGAGATGTGTATATATATCTCTGCACAACAAAATAAAGACAGTATTCATTTGACTCCCAATTGAGTGTCGTCCAATATGGGAGGTTGGGGATGGTGAGACTAGTGCTTCTTGGATATTTTACCGTATACCAGCGGAGATATTGGATTCGTGTTCCAACTCTGTTACATTTGGTGGCAAGTGGCGGAATTGTTCCCACGGTCAGAAGGACAGCTACAGGAGACACCATTCCGTGGAGTTACAAATTAAGGGCAACACTAGTATCCGTACAGCGCCCCTGGCTACAGCAGGATGGAACCGGCTAGTTTTCGGACAGCGTTCCATGATGAGGAGGAGGAGGCGGCCGCGGACTACAGGGATGCACACAGAAAGGAACTCATGGAGGGAGACCGGGCAGCGGCTACAGCACCTCTTACGGACAGCACACAGACTGAGTTTGGAAGAGAACTCCAAAGCAGACTGGCCTTTTTACCAGGTACGCTTCCCATAAGAACCTTGGAATGGTTAATGACAAATGTCCACAAATACATAATGGAAAAGCAGCGGGCACGGGAGCGGTACATCTTGGGAGCTGCTAACCCACCTCCCACCATTAACCCCCCCCCCCGAGCACTGCGTCCGGGTGGAGGGAACTACCAAACCCCTCCACGGTACATCAGGTGCCACACGTGTAACCAGCAGGGCCACATGCAGAGAGACTGTCCCAGAAACAGAAACCGCTCCAAGTGGAATACTCCAACTAATTCCCCTCCCCAGCGACAGTGTGTATCCCAGGGAGCAGAAGGTGCCGTCCTTCCTCCCCAGCGACAGTGTGTACCCCAGGGAGCAGAAGGTGCCGTCCTTCCTCCCCAGCGGCAGTGTGTACCCCAGGGAGCAGAAGGTGCCGTCCTTCCTCCCCAGGGACAGTGTGTATCCCAGGGAGCAGAAGGTGCCGTCCTTCCTCCCCAGCGGCAGTGTGTACCCCAGGGAGCAGAAGGTGCCGTCCTTCCTCCCCAGGGACAGTGTGTATCCCAGGGAGCAGAAGGTGCCGTCCTTCCTCCCCAGCGGCAGTGTGTACCCCAGGGAGCAGAAGGTGCCATCCTTCCTCCCCAGCGACAGTGTGTACCCCAGGGAGCAGAAGGTGCCATCCTTCCTCCCCAGCGACAGTGTGTATCCCAGGGAGCAGAAGGTGCCTTCCTTCCTCCACGGCGGCAGTGTGTACCCCAGGGAGCAGAAGGTGTCGTCCTTCCTCCCCAGCGGCAGTGTGTACCCCAGGGAGCAGAAGGTGCCGTCCTTCCTCCCCAGCGACAGTGTGTATCCCAGGAAGCAGAATGTGCCGTCCTTCCTCCCCAGCGACAGTGTGTATCCCAGGGAGCAGAAGGTGCCTTCCTTCCTCCACGGCGGCAGTGTGTACCCCAGGGAGCAGAAGGTGTCGTCCTTCCTCCCCAGCAGCAGTGTGTACCCCAGGGGGCCGAAGGTGCCGTCCTTCCTCCCCAGCGGCAGTGTGTACCCCAGGGAGCAGAAGGTGCCGTCCGTCCTCCCCAGCGACAGTGTGTATCCCAGGGAGCAGAAGGTGCCGTCCTTCCTCCCCAGCGACAGTGTGTATCCCAGGGAGCAGAAGGTGCCTTCCTTCCTCCCCAGCGGCAGTGTGTACCCCAGGGAGCAGAAGGTGCCGTCCTTCCTCCCCAGCGACAGTGTGTATCCCAGGGAGCAGAATGTGCCGTCCTTCCTCCCCAGCGACAGTGTGTATCCCAGGGAGCAGAAGGTGCCTTCCTTCCTCCACAGCAGCAGTGTGTACCCCAGGGAGCAGAAGGTGTCGTCCTTCCTCCCCAGCAGCAGTGTGTACCCCAGGGGGCCGAAGGTGCCGTCCTTCCTCCCCAGTGACAGTGTGTATCCCAGGGAGCAGAATGTGCCGTCCTTCCTCCCCAGCGTCAGTGTGTATCCCAGAGTGCAGAAGGTGCCTTCCTTCCTCCACAGCGGCAGTGTGTACCCCACGGGGCCGAAGGTGTCGTCCTTCCCCCCAGCGGCAGTGTGTACCCCAGGGAGCAGAAGGGGCCGTCCTTCCTCCCCAGCGGCAGTGTGTACCCCAGGGAGCAGAAGGTGCCGTCCTTCCTCCCCAGCGACAGTGTGTATCCCAGGGAGCCGAAGGTGCCGTCCTTCCTCCCCAGCGACAGTGTGTATCCCAGGGAGCAGAAGGTGCCTTCCTTCCTCCCCAGCGGCAGTGTGTACCCCAGGGAGCAGTAGGTGTCGTCCTTCCCCCCCAGCGGCAGTGTGTACCCCAGGGAGCAGAAGGTGCCGTCCTCCCTCCCCAGTGGCAGTGTGTACCCCAGGGGGCCGAAGGTATCGTCCTTCCCCCCCAGCGGCAGTGTGAGCCCCAGGGAGCTGAAGGTGTCGCCCTCTCCCCCCAGCGCCAACTTACCCTAACAAGGGGAGACACCAATCTCCCAGATGGCGCAGATGGGACCGTGGTCTCTGTGCCTGAGCTACCGGGATGCTGGACAGCCTGTCCAGATTCCCAACTACCCTCACTGGGACAACCGGAGGAGGCGGTAAGTACAAATTTCCCTCCCCAGCTAACTCCTAATGTGGCCCCAGGGTTAACAGAGGAAATGTTAACCCCCACTGACCCCCACCTTTCCCTGGCTACTGAGCCGGAATATGTCCCAAGTACCCCAGCAGAAGAGCTGACAGCGGGGCAGAGTGCAGTCGGCCTCTGCCCCCCCTTTGTCCCTTGTACAGAGCAGGATGTCCTGCAGGTTATACCAGCAGAAGAGCTGGCATCAGGGCAGAGTGCCGCTGGCCTCTGCCCCTCAAGTCCCCTCAGCGTGTTGCCCCATCACCACAGCAAAATATCCAGGTGCCTGGTTAGACTTCCCCCAAAGGGGAGATGTGTGACGAAGTGCCCTTCGCCACTTTGTCCTGGAGAGGACTGTTTGCCAGCCTCCTGCCCTGCGACTATGGCCCTGGGACATATTGCCCTTTAAAAACAGTATTCGGCCATACCAGAGTGTATGTCACTCATTCTGGCCCTTTAAATACAGGGGGGTCATTCAGTACTTGCCTTGTGGGAGTGGTGATACCCCAGATAGCTATGCCATGGAGCTAATTCATATAATGAAAGACTATGGGAAAGACTTTAGCTACATGGCAATTGAACTGTGTGGTATGTGAAAAAGGTGACTTTATGTATTTTAAAGTGGTTTATGTTTTTTTTTTTGCAACCATGTGCTCAATGGAAGTTGCCTCTATTCCTGGATAATTGGATTACTTTCACCATTGTCTCCAGTACAGAGGCCTCTGTAAAACCTGTTTGTAAAATGTATTTTCCCTCTCCTTGAAATGTTTATTGCTGTGAATACTGTATGAAGTGTGCATTTGTTTTGTTCTTGAAATGTAGTCAAGGTGAATTGCAGTCATGCTGATGGGTTGTCAAACTAGAGAATTGACCAACAAATACTTTTGTCCGGACATCCCCAGGCCGATCCGTTGGGATCAGACCGTGTATGCCGGCTTATGGTCACGGGGGAGGTGTGTAACGGAACCCATCACTGTTTTACCCTGTTTTATGGTTATGGTTAAAATATGATCCTACTATTATACTGTATGTATGTTGGTTTATGCTCTGCAGAATATTAGCCCAGACTATTGCAGACCTTGGCATAATAGATAATCCTATTACAGAGACACCGCATAAGATAAGGAGGTCTATTGTATAAAGTGTTTTCATTCTCAGACATAAGAACAAAGAAGGATGATCTAATCAATGTCTGATTGTATCAAAGTTGCCAGGTAGCCTCAGGGAGATGTGACCCACCTATTGTCCCTCTATGTGTATTGTGTGGCCAACTATGGGGGATGTGTATTGCCTGTGGGAAGAGATGTGTATATATATCTCTGCACAACAAAATAAAGACAGTATTCATTTGACTCCCAATTGAGTGTCGTCCAATATGGGAGGTCGGGGACCTCATTGGCCAGGACTTGCTAGAGCTGTATGGGGAGATGGTGGTGGAGGGCAGGATGCCTCCTTCACTGAGAGAGGGGATGCTGACACTCTTGTACAAGCAGAAGGGAGAACGCTGTGACCTCAAAAACTGGAGGCCCATCACTCTCCTCAATGTGGACTACAAGATCCTTGTTAAGGTTCTAGCCAATAGGCTAAAGGCTGTAATAGGGCAGTTTATCCACCCAGACCAGACCTGTGGGATACCAGGGCGCAGAATAGCAGACAGCCTTGCCCTAATCAGAGACACCCTCCACTACATCCAAGACCGCCGTGTACATGCGGCCCTGGTCTGCTTATATCAGGAGAAGGCCTTTGACTGTGTGTCTCACTCCTTTATGGGCAAGGTGCTGCAGAGGTTTGGTCTGGGGAAGGTGTTCTGTTCCTATGTAAGCCTCATGTACAAGGATATAGTCAGCTTGGTGCTAGGGAACGGTTGGAAGACCAACCCCTCCCCAGTCTTGTCTGGAGTCAGACAGGGCTGCCCTCTTTCACCTCTTCTCTTTGTCTGTTGTATAGAGCTCTTCGCCGAGTACATCAGAGGGAGTCCAGAGATCAGAGGGATCACCGCACCAGGTCCAGACAGACGACAGGTCAAGTGCTCGCTCTACATGGACGACGTCACCATCTTCTGCTCAGATGAACGGTCGGTGAGGACACTAGTCCAGGTGTGCGAGGACTTCGGCGGAGCTTCAGGCGCAAAAGTCAACTGCGGGAAGTCAGCAAGCTAACTGAACGGTCGTGCTGCAATAGAGCTCCGATTTAATGACCGAATTTCTTGCTAATAGTGGGGTTAATTTTCACCCAAACACCCTATAACTATCATATAGATACCCATTTACCTTCAGAGACCACGAGGATATATTTTTTAAGTGGTACACGCAATTTTCTGATACCATATATATATGGGCCTGATAAGTGCCTGATACGCTCCAAGTGTCTCCTTTCTCCCCCCTGATGGGAGATACCTGGATGGTGATTTAATCACAGTGTACAACGCACCAGCCTAGCAGCAAGCTCAGTGGAGGGCACACTGAGAAGCGAGTGCTGGATCGTGGGCCTGAGGAGGGTCCAAGCTGAGAAGAAGTGGCCATAGAGAGAGCACGTAATTTCCAGCAAGACAAGGAGTACTCACCAGACACCGATCCCCGCGACCTCTACGGGACACACAGCGGACACGAGCATCGTCGGCGGTTGAGGGCCAGAAAACCGAGCCTCCCGCCACATCAAAGCTGAAGTCCTAGAGGGAGAAAAGACGGCGGTAGGGTAAGGACTCAAACCGGCACACAAACCGGAATCCCCCCCCCCCCATGAACAACACAGACCCAGGGGACTAATGAGAGGCCGATACAGAGGCCCAACAAGGGGGAACAAACAAACTACATACGACATAGCTAATAGAAAGCTAACCATTAGAAGCACTGAAACAGACACAAAACTACCCCTACAAGGGACAATAACTAGATCTTAATAAAGGGACAAACGAGTACTCACAAAGGGGGTCCCACCCAGCCCCATTGGTGAGTGGAGCCCGTCTGGAGCCTAAAACTGACGGCCATTTTGGCTCATCCCCAGCAAACAAGAACTAAGATTTCTTCCCGCCAAAAAACAGCGGCGGTCATTTTAAAGAGCCAAGAACATACCCCATAACTCTGGTCCTAATTTGCACAAAAAAGGCTTACATCCTCTTAAAAAAAAAAAAAAGCCCCAGTTGGAGAGATATAACTCTCTAGAAAAGCAAGCACACGGGCCAATATAAAGTTCTACACTCAAGAACCTGAATTTCCAATATATTAAAGGGGTAAAATACCCCAAAGTACTATAAAGAACACATATATAAAGAGGAAACAGCAAAGGTGCTGACTAGAACCTGAAGGAAAACAATTATACCTCCAAAAAGTAAGACAAAAGTGGAGCAAGACCTAGCACTCACTTGAGAAGTGGAAGACATATATCTTATAAAGACAACCAGTGTCTCCTCCCTTCCAGAGGTGAAGTCTAAACACTAAGAGGATAGAGGAGACCCACTTAACTAAGATACCCCCTATACTACATTGAAAAATTTATAAACACCGCCACAAGAAAGAGAAACTCTGACCCAACAAAGGAGAGTGTTACTGCAGAATAACTTGGTAGAACACCAACGACCCCTGGTGGCCATTTCAGATAGTGCACAGGGGTGAGACACTATAAACGCAATAGACTTGTAATCCATCATTCATATGGAAACCAAAAACCCCTAAGATGTAAATGACTATCAATGCCCACACAACGGGGACGCTTACATAAGACAAAAGTGAAAAGTGACTTATAAAGTATTATGGCTGGTGTCGCAACAAGGAAAAGCAACAAAAATATTCAAGCCTACTACCCACCAAAGACAATAATAACAACCCCCCAGACACTCCAATCAACAACAAGACCCACCGAGACAATAGCAATGGAACAATCCACACCGATCACCAAATGGGACATACAAGACCTGAAAGATCTAATTCGAACGTTCAGAGAAGACATTAAAACAGAAATTTTGAAGGTGTCCACAGAGCTAAAATCCGAAATAAAAAAAATAGACACTAAAACAATTATACTTGAAGAGAAATACAAAGAACTGCAGCAATCCCATCATCAAATGGAGGTAGAAATCTCTTCATTAAAAGAAGAACAAGCTAATCACCTCCTATTCCAAGAGGACCTAGAAAATAGATCTAGGAGACAGAACGTGAGAATACGCAACGTCCCTGAATCGGTAACTGATCTTAAAGGATACATGTATGAACTCTGTGAATTCTTGTTACCAGAACTAAACTCGGAACAATACAACATGGACCGCATACATAGAGCCCTGGGGGGAGGCCCAAACATGAAGGATAGACCTAGAGATATCATCGCAAGATTTCACTACTTCACCACAAAAGAGATGTTTATGAAAGCATCCAGAGGAGGTGTACCTGAAATCGAAGGACAACAACCTCAGATTTTTTCTGATCTATCACAACTAACGCTATCCAAAAGGAGAAATATGAAGCCCCTATTGGACTGCATCCTTGCTCAGGGCTGGAGATACTCCTGGGGCTTTCCATTCCGCCTGACCATATCAATAGACAACAAGTTCTACTCCGTCAGATCCTTGGAAGAAGGAATTAAATTACTGACCTCTTGGGATATTCACCTACATGCGGCCCCTGAACTTCTCATGGAAAACAGGCCCCAAGGAGAGAGAAGAAGAGGATCAACACGACGAGACAGAGGGAGAAATGTCACACTTCCGAACAAAACAAACTCTTAAAACCAGAATGTTGTAATGTGATGTATCACTTTGTCTTTTCTCTCTTGTTTTCTTTCTCTGAGAGGTCTATAATGTTGTCATTAGGAAATCTTTTTGAAAGGCAATATAGGCCAAGATGTTGTAGTGTTAGATATCACTGTATTTTTCTAAAATGTTTCTGACGTACACAATACAATGCTCTTACATTAAATAATATTAGATCTTAATAATATAAGCTAGTTAAACCGCAACATGTCCACGTCTCTACAACAGACTAAACGTGGAAACCTTTATAACTTGCAATAGATATATACAAGCTAACATTTTCCTGAAATGTTTCTAGTGCTTACATTAAGATGACTATTTGATAGATATTGTTAGTCCTAAATACAGTAGGTTAATTGGAGCACTACAAATTCAATTCTCTGACAGGTTTTACTATCTAATGCCTTTCAATAGACTAATCTCAGAAACCCTTGGAACAGAAAATGAGTTAGATTTCTATAAGTTCACTTTTCACTTTAAAAGTTATAGACTTCTCATAAGGTCCCCCATGGGCAATTTGTTTAGTTTAGAAAACAGGCGAATCCACGCAGTGTCAAATAAAGACACGGGTGGATTCACCAAACAAGTTAAGGAGGATAGCGAGTGCTATCCTTTTGATAGTTTTATTACTACTACCTTCACAGCTACTCGAAGTAGCTGTTTTATACATACTTGTAAAAACAGTTCACATCCCAGTGAAACACTTACAATATAGAAATAAGCGACTCAAAACCCTTACCAACAAAGAATAGAAGTGAACACATACAGGATAAGGTTGCCTTTGTGTAATACTATCACTGTGTAACAATTAACATCTATCCCCACCTTCTTGTTTATTCCATTAGAACAGCCAGCTTCCAGGTGCACTGTACACAAACCCAGCAGGAGGCCTATCGGACAATCTCAGCAAGAACGTCAAAAATATCAATCCACCAAGACCTGCTCCCCATAAGGAACAAAGAGCTAAAAGGTAGGACACACTATGAACCTCAACATTATCTCACATAATGCTCAGGGCCTAAATAAACCCGTTAAAAGAGGGATAGCAATAAAAGAATATCAAAAACTAAGGGGAGACGTAGTTATGATCCAAGAATCACATTTTAAAAAATTGGTGGTCCCCAAATATTGGGGGAAAACATACAGGCAGACATATCATGCTACAGCTAAAGAGAAGAAAAAAGGAGTGACAATCTTAGTACACAATAGAATTAACTTTTGCCACTCCAAAACTCAATCAGACCCAGAGGGCAGATATCTAGCAATTCACGGATCCATCCAAGAACAAAAGGTAACCTTCCTTAACCTTTATGCTCCAAATACGGAACAGGCACAATTCTTCAATAAAATATCACAAATTATGATGGGATGGGAACCATCTATCCTAGTAGTAGGAGGGGACATGAATACTGTACTAGATCCAGATAAAGACCGATCTTCCAAATCTTCCGCACACACTACGCCAACAGCCACCAAAGCGTTTAAACACATTTTAAAATCCTACTGTCTGATAGACGCATGGAGAGCAATAAATCCTTCAGACAGAACATACACCTTCTTCTCCCCTAGACACCAATCCCATTCAAGGATCGACCATGTGCTGATTCAACAGCGACTAACCCACAACCTAATAGGTGCAAATATACATCCCATCGCATGGTCAGACCACGATTTGGTTCTGATTTCCTTAAGTGGCATCATTCCATCAGGGCGATCTCCTTCATGGACCCTAAATCCACACCTATTCAATGACATAAACTCTAAAGGCAAAATTACCAGAGCAATAGACGACTATTTTGCAATCAATAGTGGGAGCAAGGTAAGCAGGGGGGGAGTGTGGGCAGCCCATAAAGCAGTCATTAGAGGGGTTTGTATCCAAATAGGAGCAACAACGAAAAAGTTAGATCAAGCACAAATGGACACTATTAAGAGTAAAATCTCGGACCTACAAACGCAATTCACTAGGAAACACGACCCAAAGATTTATGATGAAATTCTGATGCAAAGGCAATTACTGAATTCTATACTTAGGAAAAAAATGGTAACCATTCTTCAACGCACACAGGCCACAATGTTCAGGAGCACCAACAAGCCTGACACCATGTTAGCCAGAAAACTGAAAACACAGAGAGCGAATTCCTTTATCTCAAAAATAATTAACAAATCTAATAAACCAGTCTTTAAACCAACTGAGATAGCTGAAACATTTCGGCATTTCTATGAGGAGCTTTACTCAGCCTCCACACACTCAGGATCCAAAGCCCACAACTCACAAATAGATAATTTCTTAAACTCAACGGAGCTCCCACAAATTGAGAGAACCCGAGCTGAAGATTTAACAAAACCCATAACGATAGAAGAAATTAAGGAAGCAATTAAAATAACTAAATCCCATGGGGCGCCCGGCCCGGATGGGTTTACAAATTTTTACTACAAACAATGCTCAAATCAATTACTCCCACACCTACACAAGTTATTTAATAAATTCTTAAAAGGACCCCCTATAAAACAAGAATTATTGTAATCCCTAAAGAAGGTAAAGATCCAGCCCAGTGTGGGAGCTACAGGCCAATATCACTAATTAATAACGATATCAAAATATACTCATAAATATTGGCGAATAGATTGGCCCCATTATTACCTAAGGTGGTCCACCCGGATCAGGTGGGCTTTATTGCCGACAGAGAAGTTCCAGACAACACCAGGAGAGTGTTGAACCTAATAGAAATAGCCAAAAGAAACAATATCCATTCAATGCTTTTATCACTAGACGCAGAAAAAGCATTCGACAGAATAGACTGGACATTCATGTGGGAAGTGCTAGCCAGAATAGGTTTAGGAGAAGGTTTTATAAGAGGGATACAGACCCTATACGGGAACCCAGAAGCATCCATAACATATCAGGGATTCAGTTCTAAAAGGTTCAAAATAACCAGAGGGACTAGACAAGGCTGCCCACTCTCCCCTCTGTTATTTGCTCTATGCCTGGAACCATTAGCGATTGCAATCAGGAACTGCCCGGACATACAAGGTATAAAGGTAGGCCCTAAGGAATACAAAATCAATCTCTTCGCAGATGATATTCTGGTCTCAATGACAGAACCAACAATTAGTTTACCCAACTTACTCCATTTACTCACGAAATTTGGCACCATCTCAGGATTTAAAATTAACACGGCCAAAAGTTTGGCACTCAATATTACACTCCCCAGAAAGGTGAAAGAAAACTTGGACAAAATTTTTTCCATTAAATGGGCTCAAAAATACCTGACTTACCTAGGAATTAATATTCCAGGTTCTATAGACCAAATATATGAAGCAAACTTTCCCCAAATTATCGGTAGAATAAAACAGGACATAGAGAAATGATCATCCTACAAAATATCTTGGCTTGGTAAAATAAACGTGTAGCGGAACCCATCACTGTTTTACCCTGTTTTATGATTATTCTTGGTTAAAATATGATCCTACAATATGTATGCTGGTTGATGCTCTGCAGAATATTAGCCAGACTTTTGCAGACCTAGGCTAATAGATAATCCTGTTACAGAGATTCAAGAGATAAGAAAGTTGTAAAGGATCCTTGCATTTTCCGAAGTGTTTTAATTCTCTGATAAGAACAAAGAAGTGTAATTGAATCAATGTCTGATTGTATCAAAGTTGCCAGGGAGGTGTGACCCACCTATTGTTCTCTTTGTGTGGATTGTGCAGCCAAATATGGGGGATGTGGATTGCCTGTGGGAAGAGATGGGTATAAATATTTCTGCAATAACAAAATAAAGTCAGTATTCATTTGACTCCCAAATTGTGTGTCGTCCAATATGGGAGGTCGGGGATGGTGAAACTGTGGTGCCTCGTGGGTATTTTATCGTATACCAGCGGAGATTTTGGACTGCGTGTTCCAGCTCCGTTACATTTGTTGGCAAGTGGTGGAATTGTTCCCACGGTCAGAAGGACAGCTACAGGAGACACCATTCCGTGAAGTACAGATTGAGGGCAACGCTAGTATCCGTACAGCGCCCCTGGCTACAGCAGGATGGAACCGGCTAGTTTTCGGACAGCGTTCCATGATGAGGATGAGAAGGAGGCCACAGACTACAGGGAAACAGAAAGAAAGGAACTCTGGTATGATGCCCTGCAAGATGCCCAATGGCGGCGAGGTGAGAGTCTCCCCAGTGATGAGCAGCGGCTACAGAAGCGTGTGGCGATGCGGATGTATCTATTGGGAGAGCAGCCCCTGGACGGCTGAACACGACTTACCGGAGGGGGATGATTATGATGGCCCGGGTTTATTATGGGATGCCTTGGAGGACGATATTGATCTTGGCAGCACGGAGGGGTCTAGGTTTTGGGACATCTACGACTACCGGATGGGCATGTATGTCTGGAATGATGAAGGCGAGGTGAGCAAAGACATGACCCACCTGGTAACGAGAGAGTGGGAGCTGGAGCAGGACTACCAACACCTGCTCAGCCTTGTGCAGCCCCAACCTACTCGACAAGCAGAACCAGACTTCATTGACTGGTCCTGGGATGACCTCCAGATGGCAGGTAGAGATGGGACCGAGGTCTCTCTACCGGCCCTCCAGGGGGCAGAAGGTGTCGTCCTTCCCCCTCAGCGGCAGTGTGAACCCCAGGGGGCAGGAGGTGTCGTCCTTCCCCCCCAGCGGCAGTGTGTACCTCAGGGAGCAGAAGGTGTCGACCTTCCTCCACAGCGGCAGTGGGTACCCCAGGGAGCCGAAGGTGTCGACCTTCCTCCACAGCGGCAGTGGGTACCCCAGGGAGCCGAAGGTGTCGTCCTTCCTCCCCAGCGGCAGTGTGTACCCCAGGGGGCAGAAGGTGTCATCCTTTCCCCCCAGCAGCAGTGTGTACCCCAGGGAGCAGAAAGTGTCGTCCTTCCCCCTCAGCGGCAGTGTGAACCCCAGGGGGCAGAAGGTGTCGTCCTTTCCCCCCAGCGGCAGTGTGAACCCCAGGGGGCAGAAGGTGTCGTCCTTTCCCCCCAGCGGCAGTGTGTACCCCAGGGAGCAGAAGGTGTCGACCTTCCTCCACAGCGGCAGTGTGAACCCCAGGGGGCAGAAGGTGTCGTCCTTCCCCCTCAGCGGCAGTGTGAACCCCAGGGGGCAGAAGGTGTCGTCCTTCCCCCCCAGCGGCAGTGTGTACCCCAGGGAGCAGAAGGTGTCGACCTTCCTCCACAGCGTCAGTGGGTACTCCAGGGGGCCAAAGGTGTCATCCTTCCCCCCCAGCGACAGTTTACCCTAACCAGGGGAGACACCAATCTCCCAGACGGCGCAGATGGGACCGTGGTCTCTGCGCCCACAGCTTGTCCAGATCCCCAACTACCGTCACTGGGACAACCGGAGGAGGGGGTAAGTACAAACTCCCCTCCCCAGCTAACTTCTAATGTGGCCCCAGGGTTAACAGAGGAAATGTTAACCCCCACTGACCCCCACGTTTCCCTGGCTATTGAGCCGCAATATGTCCCAAGTACCCCAGCAGAAGAGCTGACAGCGGGGCAGAGTGCAGTCGGCCTCTGCCCTCCCTTTGTCCCTGGTACAGAGCAGGAGGTCCTGCAGGTTATACCAGCAGAAGAGCTGGCATCAGGGCAGAGTGCCGCGGGCCTCTGCCCCTCAAGTCCCCTCAGCGTGTTGCACCATCACCCCAGCGAAATATCCAGGTGCCTGGTTAGACTTCCCCCCAAAGGGGAGATGTGTGACGAAGTGGCCTTCGCCACTTTGGCTTGGAGAGGACTGTTTGCCAGCCTCCTGCCCTGCGACTATGGCCCTGGTACATATTGCCCTTTGGAACCAGTGTTCGGCCATACCAGAGTGTAAGTCACTCATTCTGGCCCTTTACATACAGGGGGGTCATTCTGTACTTGCCCTGTGGGAGCGGTGATACCCCAGATAGCTATGCCATGGAGCCCAATCATATGATGAAAGACTATGGGAAAGACTTTAGCTACATGGCAATTGAACTGTGTGAAGAGGATCTGAGAGCTATTCGGTGGTTTTGTGCGCTCAGATCCCAGCTATCTGGGGATATGGGAAATATGAGTAAATGTGAATCGCAGTAATGCTAATGGGTTGTCAAACTAGAGAATTGACCAACAAATACTTTTGTC
Organism: Discoglossus pictus; assembly: GCA_027410445.1. Classification (NCBI taxonomy): domain Eukaryota; kingdom Metazoa; phylum Chordata; class Amphibia; order Anura; family Alytidae; genus Discoglossus; species Discoglossus pictus. The sequence goes on from JAPZIH010000785.1 coordinate 113,001, forward strand.
CGGACATCCCCAGGCCGATCCGTTGGGATCAGACCGTGTATGCCGGCTTATGGTCACGGGGGAGGTGTGTAGCGGAACCCATCACTGTTTTACCCTGTTTTATGATTATTCTTGGTTAAAATATGATCCTACAATATGTATGCTGGTTGATGCTCTGCAGAATATTAGCCAGACTTTTGCAGACCTAGGCTAATAGATAATCCTGTTACAGAGATTCAAGAGATAAGAAAGTTGTAAAGGATCCTTGCATTTTCCGAAGTGTTTTAATTCTCTGATAAGAACAAAGAAGTGTAATTGAATCAATGTCTGATTGTATCAAAGTTGCCAGGGAGGTGTGACCCACCTATTGTTCTCTTTGTGTGGATTGTGCAGCCAAATATGGGGGATGTGGATTGCCTGTGGGAAGAGATGGGTATAAATATTTCTGCAATAACAAAATAAAGTCAGTATTCATTTGACTCCCAAATTGTGTGTCGTCCAATATGGGAGGTCGGGGATGGTGAAACTGTGGTGCCTCGTGGGTATTTTATCGTATACCAGCGGAGATTTTGGACTGCGTGTTCCAGCTCCGTTACAAAACGCAATCAAAATGAATGTTATCCCAAAAATTCTATACTTATTTAGGGCGATCCCGACGCCAATTAATTTAACAGCCATAAAATCACTACAAAAAAATCTCTTCAAATTTACCTGGAATCAAAAAAAAAACAAGAATTAATAAAAATACGATGCACGCACCCACACAAAAAGGGGGTCTAGCTTTCCCAAACTTGGTTAATTATTATAAAGCCACAAGATTGGCGCAAATGACTAATTGGTATAAGAAAGAAGCCATTTCAATACGGGTCGAGATATAAAAACAAATCTTAGAGGAAAGCCAAATAACTTTATGACACACATTCTGGCTAAGCGCACACAAAGAATTGAAAACACAAACCCTTACAAGCTGTATCCGCAATTCACTGAAAGTTTGGAAGGAAATCAATAAAAAATCCCCCCTGCTGCATGTAGGTTCAGGTTTAACCCCTCTTTGGCAATCCCATAAGGAAAGCCACGTCACCAAAATCTCTCAGATGAAATGGTGGATACAGAAAAACCTGACTATAGTGCAGACACCTGGACTCTGTCACAAGGGGGCACATTGAACCAAATACCCAACAATGAATGGATTAATCTAATGATAATCAAACAAACGATATTTCAGAATACAAAATCAAATAGCCAGAATAAAAAATCAGTATAGAACAGTGTTGCATTAACAACCCTGGAGGCAAGGGCAACATATCAGTTATATATAAACACCTCTCTGAGGTGTCTAGTACAAACAAGCCACACTATCAGGAGACATGGGAATCAGACTTACAGATCACACTAGACGATAAACAATGGAGTCAAGTTATCAAACAAGCTAACATATCATCTTTAAACATCACCTTGAAAGAAAACGCACTAAAAACAGTTATGAGATGGTACCTCACACCAGTGAGACTTCACCATTCAAACAAAACACACTCTGACAAATGCTATAGAGGATGTGGACAGGTAGGTTCGTTAACTCACATGCTTTAGGGATGTCCCAAAATTAGACATATTTGGCAGGCAACATACAACACACTAGAAAAGCTGTGGGGGAAAACAATAAAACAAAAGCCAGAAGAAGCATTATTAGGACTCCCAAACACGGAACTAACAAAAAGTGAGCAATTCCTAACCAATCAGATATACTTGGCATCTAGATGCATTATAGCCAAACATTGGAAACACACTAACCCTACATTTAAAGAAGTTCTACAGAAAATTGATCACATTCAAACCATGAGCTACTTCTCAGCAGAATTCGATGTGAGATACAAACGATGGGCCTCCTGCTGGAACATCTGGAAAGTTAGAGGTCCAAAATGAGGTGAGTCTGAGAAAGACTGGATCAGTTAATAAATTCTTTGTTGAAAATTGGTAAGGGGGGAGATAGAAATACATTCTAATAATTCAGAACTGGAAACATAGAGATGGTAACTGTTTTTGTAAATAAGTTTGCTCTTCGACCAGTGCCTGCTACTGGTGGAAATGCGGCATTGCGGGGCCACGCCCAGGAAGGGGTTAGTCTGTATGTGGGACTAGCCGGGTAAACATCGCCGAAGCTCTGCTAGAGTGTCGTTAAGGCTGTCCAAGCTGGCTATCTCAAACATGCTATACAACGGCCTAATAGGCCTGAACCCCGACGCAACAACTCTTTGAGGCTGACCGCCTGAGGCCGGGTTCAAAACAAAGTTGATGGATATCTGAACCACACTACTGGGGCATAGCGGCCTAAAGTGCTGGTGGAAACTGACTGAGCCTGTGAGGAGAATATCCGGGGTGGTTCGTGAGAGGAGCCAGTTAAAGGAGACCTCAAACCATAAGGTGAACGGGAGCTTGTGTTATGCCCCAGGTGAGGGTAGCCGGTGTGCCGTGCTGATTTATTCTACTGGGCACCCGGGGCTGGTGAGCATTTGCCGCTGAGAGGGGGTCTACTCCTTTATTACCATTGTGGGGACTGGATTCAGGTTAATCGATCCCGCAGCAGGTAAAGCTGCCAACGCCCTGTTGCTATGAAAGTCTGGCGTTGCAGAGGGTGAGTGCATGTTTGTATTGCTTCTGCTGCAATTACTCCCAGAATATAACACCTGCATGTGAGGGCCAATTTGAATGATAGAAGTGGAGGAAAATAAGAAAGCTGCTGTGAAGTGTCCCCCATATGATGGTTTTTGAAGAATAAGATGGGAATTTTTTAGCCCATATAAACAGGCCCATTGGGTCTTATTAACCAACATTGTCCAAGTTACACCTATTGTGACATTTCCTATCGGTCTCATGAGGCTGGGGGGAACTTGATGGGAGAAAAGCGACTCTGCAAGCAAGATATATTATATATGCCTTTTGGTATTTAAAACTGTTCAGCAAAGAAGAGCAAGTTACAAAGTGGACTATCTGTATACAATTCTTTATACACTCCTATTCTCCCATTTCTCTTCTCTCTTTCCTTTGGTTTTTGATATAGCCCTGTGGTATCTATGCATAGGTCTAAAGAACAACAAGCCCCTTGGGGTAAAGGCTCTAAAAAAACATTACAAAACAATAGCTCAAAATCTATAGCTAATTGTCTCTCTCCTGTAGATAAAGAGAATAGACAGTACAAGAGAGAATCATATTCACTCTCTCCGTCCACGTTAGACTTTTCTGAAACTCCTATAGAAGCTGAGGTTATTATAGGAGATGAATCTGTGAGAGACCCCACTCCTGAAGAACCTCTAACAGCTTCAGCGTTAAAGAAAACTATGACAGCTCTTTTAATGGAGTTTCAGATATCCATCAGGGAAGAATTGATAGGCGAAATTAAAAATAATGCTAAGAATATAAAAACATTAACAGAGAGAACAGAAATTGTAGAACAGACTCAAGAGGTTATTTTGAAGAATAATGATGAATTAAAGAGAGAGATAATGGGACTTAAAGAGGAGATCCAGACGCTAAGAGGCCAAAATCTCAGATTAACGGAAGCTGAAAAACGATATAATATTAGAAACCGTGGTATATCAGAGTCTGTTACCTTTAAAGACCTCCATCAATTTGTGGAAGCCTTTCTGTTAAGCTTAGTGGAGCGCCAGAGCGAGAAGCCTATAGAGAGATTATACCGGATTCCTCCTCCACCTAACATGGGCAAAGAAATTGCTAGGGATGTAATATGTCTTAAAGAGAAGCAATACTAAAAGCTTCATTCAATAAAAAATGTTTTGAGAGTCCATATGAAAATCTTAAAATATTCCCAGATCTGACAGGAGAAATTTTATTTCAACGTAAGAAACTGCAATTTGTGACTAAAGTTTTGAGAGACAAACAGATTTCCTATAGATGGGGAAATCCCACAAAATTGATTTTTTGGTATGAGAATCACAGATACATTATTAATGACACTTTGACAAAATTAAATAAAAGTCAGTAAATATATGTTTGTTCACAGCGGTTACTTAAATATGTATTGGAATATAAATATTAGATTGTCTTCAATCAAAACATTTTTGTAAAGAGTAGTGTATATGTATTATTTTGATAGAAAAAGGAAAAAAAAAAAAAAAAGGGGGAAAAAAAATTTGAATGGTATTTTTTTGCTGCTAATTTAGAAGTAACATATAGATAGTACACTTTAATGAATTTAGATAATGGGGAAAATACACCATGTTTTGATTAATATTTTTTAAATTACTGTTTTACTACGGGAAATTTAAAGAGTAAAATATAAACTCACTAGTTGTTGGGTAACTTTTTAGATGTGAATATATATTTTCACTTTTTTTAATATTAACACGAGGGAAACAATAAAGAAAACACTAACCTAGATAATGGGTAAAAATATATTAGTATTTAATAATGACACTAAGAAAATTTACTTTTATAAATTAGTGAGCAAAATACAATTCAATAGTTGATTGCTATAAGGGAAGGGGTTCACAACTGGAGTAGGGAATTTAAAGGGAGAGTTCTGTTTGAAATTCTCTCAAATTAAAGGGAATAATATAAACATCACGAGTAGGATTTAAAGCTTGGACACCCAAGATAATAGTAAAAAACAGATAGAGGGTACAATAGAGCTTCGGCTAAGGCTTTCAGATGTATTCATCTGACATTGTTGCATCACAGGAGGGACTCTTCCTCTTCAAGGAGGACTGCTTACCGATATGCCTCAATGATTTGAGGAGGGATGAATGTTTTATGTTTTGTTTATGTATTGGTGTATATTTGTATTTGTGGACTGGAATTAAAGTTATTCCAGGGGAACGGGGACTGACCATCATTTCTACTGTGATACTAACAGCATGTCATTAAAGATAGTAACGCAAAACGTTCAGGGACTGAATCATCCAGCTAAACGTAGTTTTTTTCTAAAGAGCTTTCTGCAGCAAAAAGCAGATATAATCCGCTTGCAGGAGAATCATTGGCAGAGAGCTCCAATTAAGTTTTTTAATACACATTATAAAGTCGCATACAATTCAATGTATAAGAAAAAGGCAAGGGGTACCTCAATTTTTTTTTGTAACAAACTTATGGTCACAGAGGAATTTGTGGAAATAGATCAGGAGGGTCGTTATTGTAACGGAGCTGGAACACGCAGTCCAATATCTCCGCTGGTATATGGTAAAATACCCATGAAGCACTAGAGTCTCACCATTCCCGACCTCCCATATTGGACGACACACAATTTGGTAGTCAAATGAATACTGACTTTATTTTGTTATTGCAGAAATATTTATACCCATCTCTTCCCACAGGCAATACACATGCCCATATTTGGCCGCACAATACCCATAAAGAGAACAATAGGTGGGTCACACCTCTCCGGGGCTCCCTGGCAACTTTGATACAATCAGACATTGATTCAATTACACTTCTTTGTTCTTATCTGAGAATGAAAACACTGTATACAATAGACTTCCTTTATCTTATGCGGAGTCGCTGTAACAGGATTATCTCCCATGCCAAGTAGCTGCAAATGTCTGGGACAATATTCTGCAGAGCATCAACCAACATACATATAGTAGGATCATATTTTAACCATAATAATCATAAAACAGGGTAAAACAGTGATGGGTTCTGCTACAGTTATATATTATGGATAGGCACAATTGACCACCAAAAATACTCAATATTGAATGTATACGTGCCGAATAGATCTAAAATTAAATTTCTTAGTAAAATCTTAAAAAAGTTTAATAAACTGATACAGGGATCTCTTATCGTTTGTGGAGATTTCAATATGCTCTCAGACCCAATTAAAGATAGAAAATCTGAAAATCGTTCACCTCCAGACTCATCAGTTATAAGATTGTCAAAACAGTTTATTTCTCTGATGACAAAATATCATTTAATTGATGTTTGGAGAGTACTGCACACCAATGAAAAGGATTTTACTTGTTTTTCTCCAAGACACCATACATATTCTAGGTTAGATTATTTTTGTTGTTGATATCAATACACTTAAAAGAACTTTGAGAGTTGATATTGGGCCAAGAGTGTGGTCGGATCACGCTCTAGTTAACTTGGAATTGTTTTCGAAAAATTCTTCCATTAACTCAAAATCTTGGAGATTTGATTCCTCACTCATTGACTCAGAGACAAGTCGGGATTATCTTAAAAAATAAATTGATTTCTTTTATCAAGTAAACTCGGCTTCAGTAGAATCTAACGTTACACTTTGGAACACACATAAGGTTTTTATAAGAGGGATCCTGATTAAATTTCAAAGTCAAAGGAAAAGAGAGAATTATATATCCAATTATATAATCTGGAACTAAGAAATACAATTAATCCTAATGCTTCTGACTCGATGTTGATTAAAAAAATCCAATTGCAGATTAAATCCATTAATCAGATGAGAACTGATAAGTCTATATGGCTTTTACAACAAAAAATTTACCATTATGGGAGTAAACCAAGTAAAATCTTAGCAAATAAACTTAGATCTCATGCTACTAAAAAAAGGGTTGATTATATTTATCACAATGGAACCTATCTTAATAACCCAGTCCAGATAGCAGAAGCATTTGAACAGTATTATTCTAGGTTATATAATTTGGAATTGGATCCTTCTTTTCAGAAGCCATCTCTGGAGGTCATTCAACATTTTTTGAATGAAATAGATTTGCCGCAAGTTTCACCAGAGGAAGTTTTAACACTAAATAATGATTTTTCCGAAAAAGAGATTTGTGACGTTATCTCTAAATTGAAGTTGGGTACTGCCCCAGGCCATGATGGTTTTGGAAATCATTACTATAGGTCTTTGGTAACAACCCTAGTCCCACATTTAAAAAATCTTTTCAATGAGATTAAAAGAAAGGGACATATTCCTTCAGAAATGTCAGAGGCTCTGATTATCACTATACCAAAAAAAGACACAGGTATATTGGAATGTAAAGACTTCCGCCCCATTTCACTTTTGAATGTTGATGTAAAAATTTATGCTAAAATGCTGGCGGATAGATTGAGTGAGGTTATTCACAAACTTGTATCAATAGATCAAACTGGATTTGTACAGGGACGTTTGGGCTCCGACAATACCAGACGCATGTTGGATTTGATTTCATATTCTAAACACAAACTTCTCCCAACGGTGTTTCTATCAATGGACGCAGAGAAGGCCTTTGACCGGGTCGGATGGGATTTTATCAGGTGTGTACTCCAGAAATATGGCCTTGGCTCTTTTGGGTCTAAGTCCATTGGAGCATTATACTCTTCCCCATCCGCTTCGGCCATTGGAAATGGGTTTAAAACGCAGAGATTTGCAGTTACTAATGAAACGAGACAGGGGTGTCCCCTTTTTTCCGATAATCATTGCATTGATAATGGAGCCCATGGCGGTTTCTATAAGAGATAACCCCTCTATTCATGGAATTACAGTTGGTGGGATACAGCATAAAATCGCAGGTTTTGGCTCTTAATTTAGCCAGCCTGGAAAAAGATTACTTGAAATCCATCTACCAGTATAATTGGCATTCTAATACCATAACTCATATGGGAATCATATTTTATAATTCTATCCAGTTAATAATTAAAAACAACTATAAGGAGCTATTAAATAAACTTACGAAAATTGTTTCCTCTTGGAGACCTTTGAATTTAACTTTAACAGCTAGAATAGCAGCAGCCAAAATGTCGCTTCTTCCAAGATTAAGCTATATATTTAGATCTATTCCTATTCCTTTATCCAAAACTTTTATAGTACATTTTCAACAAATAATGGACAAATTTATCTTTCAGGGGAAAAACAACAGAATAAAGAAAGTTATAATTTCCAGAACATTTAGGAAAGGGGGACTAGCATACCCAATGATTCAGACCTATCATGATGCTACAATGTTTTCACATGCAGTCAAATGTATAGAAAGTTTGAAAGTGGTAGGTTGGCTGCAGGTTGAAAGATGTTTAGTAGTTAAGGATTCTTTAGGCTGGTTGATGTTTAGGAAGGAGTTAAAAAAACAACTCTTTTTAGAAGGTTCTGATATTGTTCGTGAAATACTTGAATTTTGGGATAAACATAAATTGAGATCTCAATTAATGCCTTTTCCTAGCCCTATCCTTCCGATTTTATTATTAGAGAGAGAATTGAACTTATCATTTTTGGGTGGATGGAGAGCATTTGGCATTTGTTGTTTGAGAGACTTATATATTGGCAACTCTTGAGCTTCTTTTGAAGACTTGAAGGAAAAATTTGGGCTCCGTCATAAAAGTTGGCTTGAATATAATAGACTTCTGGCTGCGTTCAGAGATTCAATCTATTCTAGTTTTAAAGTTAGATCTTTAACTTCTTTTGAAAAACAAATGATTCTAGAAGATAGAAAGCACTTAATATCTAATTGTTATAACATCTTGCGGGAGGAAATGGATAAATACCCTTTTAACAAATCTAAAATTTGGCAACATTCTTTTAATCTCTCTTGGTCAGAAGAAGAATGGTCCGATTCATTTATTCTCACAGATCAAATAATTAAAAATACATGATACAGAGAGCTACACTTTAAATTAAGTACTCAATGGTATTATGTTCCAACAAAAATGGCTCAGATTACTAAAAAAGATAATCTGAAGTTTTGTTGGAGGAACTGTGGTTTGGTGGGTTCACATGCCCATATATGGTGGAGTTGCCCAATAATTCAACAATTTTGGGAAACTTGTTTTGGGCATATTAGGAATATTTTGGGCATTACCATTTCCTTTTCTGTAGAAAATGTTTTATTTCACATCTTTTCGAATCAGCTTGCTCTGGACGTAATTGCATTTTTACTCCAGATATTCATGGCATCTAAACTGTTGATAGCAAGGAGATGGGGTCAGTCTTCCGTTCCCTCTTGGGGTGAAATCACATATATGGTAGATAGAAACAGAAATCTTGAAAAATCTCTTCAAGAGCAAGGTCTTATAAAAATAAAACTTTATAAATGGAAAATTTGGGATCAAAATAAAGATCTTTCTCGGTTATGATTTAAGTTTTAATATCTCTGGGACTTAGCTCCCAGAAGTTATAATTTCTGGTACAAGTTCACAATATGTATTGTAAATGTATGTCTTGTCTTTTTATTTTGTCGTTTTTTTGCTATGTACTCTGTTTTATATATTTATATATTGTAAAAAAAAAAAAAAAAAATTTGCTCTTCGAGGATTAAATATGAGACTCTACTGAAAAGACTATATGGAGGAAAGGGAAAAGAAAATATTTTCATAAGATAGATGCTATGGCTCCAATACCAACCATAGATCTCAAGGCCTCGGAGAGATACAAGTTATATATTCACATCTGTTAGCATACTTGATCGAACTGTTTATGTTAAAACACAGAATTATTTGTTGATGTATAGACATGATTACATATGTTGTACTCTTGACTTATTCTGTACACTTTGATACGCATTGAAAAAAAGAAAAAAAAAAGACTGACCAAGGTGGAGGTGTGGCTAGCAGCAAACAGAGAGGAAGCAAAAGAACAGAGCTCCCTGCAATAAGGCTTTAAAACAACATGAAATTACCAAGCAATTTGGATTAATTTTGATCTACAAGACTAGGTTGCAGTGACTGAACAGTCTGGATTGCTCTGGCACTGTGCAGCAACTTTTGGACTTCACTTTAACACAGATCTACTGGACTGAAAGATACTGGATAGGGCACAATCAACAACTATTGGGAAGGTGTCTGGTGTGTCTAAACCCCAAAGGGGACCTTCTTATGTCATCCTACCCCAGCTAGACCCCAGCTCACCTACCCAGGGAAGGGCCTCTTGATGGGAGATATAAAGTGGAGCACAACATATAATTTTTCACTTCATATTTGAAGAAAAATTAACAAGCACTCTATATGGGTTACTACTGAAAGCTGACACAGGGTAGAGCTAGAAATAGCCCTGCAACTATACACAGACACTGGTGGACATAGAAAAAAGGTAATGAAGTGCATTCAATGAACTTCTACACCAATCTGGGATCATAAGGAGCAAGTGAAGTTGTACTCCCACACCCCAGGGACTGTACCTTTACAGTATCTCATTGCTGGGACACATATGTTTGCAACCATCATTAAAAGCTCTGTTTATTAAATCCTAATTGGTGCTGGACTCTAATCAGCAAAGCAATTGAAGCAAAACTGCCACAGCCAAATGTAATGAACTGTTTAAGACAAGGAATTTACGTTTTTTTCCTCAATCCCTTATCATCTTAACTTGTTTATGTTATATGAGATAAAGGAAGCAGCTCCAATTGTTGTATAAGTTTGCTGATGACTACTCCCTGTATAAAAGACAGCTCAACACTACCACCAAGTGGCAGCTTACGAAAATTACATGCTCAGGCTTAAAAATGCAAATCAGGAATGCAATATATATATCAGTGCTTCTGAAATCCACTACAATTGACAAACCTATCAGTGCTTCTGAAATCCACTACAACTGCCAAGCCTACTTAGGCCTCTACAACCCAGTGTCATTTGATTTTGTTGCTATTGTCTACTGTGTGTGTGACTAGAGCCTGATTTGCAATCTTATGTTCTAGTCCTATTTTTTTTATTTTTTTATTTTTATTATTTTGTACATATAAAAGAGTAATACAGCTAATAATATATATGTAATTACACCATACATGAGAGAATGATAAACAGTACAATGAAAACACACACTCTTATTGTCCCAACATCTTTGATATCTCTCAAGTTTTAAATATATTTTAAGATCAACAAACACAGAGGAAGAAATAAAAAAGAACAGGGGAAAAAATAGAAAAAGAGAAAAAGAGAGAAGAAGAAAGAAAAAAAAAAAAAAAAAAAACGATTTTAAACGACAGCCAAGCCCTGATTTTTTGTTGTCAATATTTACAGCTGTGGCAAAGAATCCAACTATCATTGCCTTGGAACTGTGACACACAACTCTGCAAGTTCTTATGCCTCACTCCCCTGTGATAGGGGGCATTTTGTGACTTGTGGTCTCTATGCTCTAACTAGGGCGGGGCTAGGCCCAGTGACTGACCGCCATTCTGAGTTCACTAAGTGCATGCAGCTGCCTGACACCAAAGGCAGGTGGATACAATTGTTATCTGGAGAAAGAGGAGGAGAGAGCAGTGCAGAGGGGGAGAGAGGAGGAGAGAGCAGTGCTCTCTCCTCCACTCTCCCCCTCTGCACTGCTCTCTCCTCCTCTCTCTCCCCTCTGTACTGCTCTCTCCCCTCTACACTGCTCTCTCCTCCTCTCTCCCCCTCTGCACTGCTCTCTTCTCCTCTCTCTCCCCCTATGCACTTCTCTCTCCTCCTCTGCACTGCTTTCTCCTCCTCTCTCCCCTCTACACTGCTCTCTCCTCCTCTCTCTCCCCTCTGTACTGCTCTCTCCCCTCTACACTGCTCTCTCCTCCTCTCTCCCCTCTACACTGCTCTCTCCTCCTCTCTCCCCCTCTGCACTGCTCTCTCCTCCTCTCTCCTCCTCTGCACTGCTTTCTCCTCCTCTCTCCCTCCCTGCACTGCTCTCTCCTCCTATATCCCCCTCTGCACTGCTCTCTCCTCCTCTCTCCCCCTCTGCACTGCTCTCTCCTCCTCTCTTCTCCTCTGCACTTCTCTCTCCTCCTCTGCACTGCTTTCTCCTCCTCTCTCCCTCCCTGCACTGCTCTCTCCTCCTATATCCCCCTCTGCACTGATCTCTCCTCCTCTCTCCCCCTCTGCACTGCTCTCTCCTCAAAGTAGAAAAGGGCACCATCTACCCTACATTGGAAGTTCACAGATTCTCATGTGCACAATAAAAGTATTTTATTCCTTCTTTGGCGGATCAAGCTACAATGTGGCTGGTGCTGAGCAGAGCACACTACAATACAGCCGCCCGATGGTCAAAGTGACAATTCCTGAAGCACTCTGGTAACTTACTATATCTTGGGGTCTAATGGGATGCACATATAATTAGTTTACTGCAATAAAGATATACAGCACTACCACCCAGAGAAATTTCAGGAATATAACATCAGTGATCTTTAAACTACATTAACTAACTACTACAAGAAATTAAGACTATCAATTACATCTGATACTTCCCTGGTCTGCTACTGCCATCTAGTGGAGGAAAGTGGTAAACCACAAAGGGACTTCCTGATAGCACAAAGCTTATGGAGCATATGTTTCACATGAGAGACTTGATATTCTCCAGGATGTAACTTCCTATTCCCATATGCCCGTTACATGGGGACACTTACAAACGCAAAAGTGACAAAATACCTTATCTTATGTCATGGCTGGAGTAGCTACGAGAAAATGTAGCAAGAATATACAATATTATTACTTGTCTAGAACGTCACCCCCTGCATCTCAAAAACAACAGCCTAACTCAAAAACCACGGCAGCAACAACGATTGAGCATACAGCGCCAAGCCCTAAGGGTGATATCCAAGACCTCAAAGACCTGATCCTCACATTCATAGAGGACATCAGAGCGGACATCCAAAAAGTCTCAGCAGACTTGATGTCCGAGATAAAAAGAGTGGACGCTAAAACTGACTCGCTTGAAGAGAAATATAACAAACTAAAACAATCTCATGTCAAGATTGAGGAAGAAATCTCCATGCTAAAGGAGGAGCAAGCCCGCCACTTAACATTTCAGGAAGACCTAGAAAATAGATCTCGGAGACAGAATATCAGACTATGAACCCGAATCAGTAACTGACCTCCATCTATACATGTCAGAGCTCTGTGAGTTTCTGCTACCAAATCTGGACTCTGAGCAATATAGACTGGACCGGATCCATAGAGCTCTGGGAGGTCATTCCACCATGTCTGAACGCCCCAGAGATATCATCGCCCGCTTCCATTACTTTACAACTAAGGAAATGTTCATGAGAGCATCCGGGGGGGGGGGGTATCCCTGACATCGAAGGGCACAGACCAAGTGTCTTTGCGGACCTCGCTCAACAAACGTTATTCAAGAGGAAAATGATGAAACCACTCCTGGACAACATCCTGGCCCATGGCTGGAAATACTCTTGGGGCTTTCCATTTCGCCTACTGATTGCCAGGAACGGCAAGTTCTTTACCATCAGAACCCTAGAGGAGGGGACGGCCCTTCTAGCTACCTGGGGCATTACTTTAACAGATGCTCCTGGAGTTTTTGGCGACAGCCAACCAGACAGGGAGTTGACAGAGGGTCCCCGAGGAAGAACAGTTGGCCTTAATTCTCGTGGTAGAGGTTCCAACCTCCCCTCCACAAGACATCAAAACAGGGCCTCTGACCAGCCAGATGTGCCATAGATCCAATAACACTGTGATGTATTGTTATATGATATGTTATAGTTAGGTTCTACCTCTTATTTTGATCTTTTAAAACTTGTGACCAAAATATGAACAGACATGACTAGTTAAACTCTTGCATAACTATCTGTCACTTTAGAAGAATATTTCTTCTTTTTTTTTTATATAGATATTGATAGTGTCCCTTAAGGGCTTCACCATATACACACCCCCCGGCGAATCCGGTCAGTATTGGAGTCTAATACTACTGGACTCACTAATTTAATTAAAAGGACAGCGCTCGCTCTCCTTGAAGTAGTGTTATACTACGTTCCTAGTTTTGTTATATTCTATTAGTATAATTTTATTTTTAGAATTAAAAAAAAGTTTTTTTTGTTTGTTTTTTTAGATACATTTGTGTCAACAAATTTGACGCCGGATTACTTCACAAGCAGTTTCAACCACTGTATATCGTTGTTTTCTCCTCATCCGTTCTACCCTAACATTTTACTTTACGTTTACATCAATTTGCACAGTGAAGTGACGCAAGTGGTTTCTGGACGGAGTGCCAGCGGGAGGCTCATCAGACTAGATATTCGAAGGCGGCTATAACCCTTAGTGCTCTACTAAACTTGGCCTTGAGCCCCAGACAAACGGTGAGTCATAAATATTAATATCATTTCACATAATGCTCAGGGCCTGAATGAACCGATTAAGAGAGGGGTTGCCATAAAAGAGTATCAGAGACTAGGGGGAGATGTAATATTTGTGCAAGAAACACATTTTAAGAAACTAGCGGTCCCCAAATACTGGGGGAAAGCATATAAACAAACTTTCCACTCCACCGCAACAGAAAAGAAAAGAGGGGTGACACTCCTTATTCATAATTGGCTTACATTTCGCCACACCCGCACTCAGACAGACCCAGAGGGTAGATATGTGGCAGTACATGGCACCATTCATGACCAGAAAATTACCTTCCTTAACATATATGCGCCAAACACTGATCAGAAGCATTTCTTCACTAAGATTTCAGATCTGATTATGGGCTGGGAGCACTCCCTCCTGATCATAGGGGGGGGACATGAACACAGTCCTAGATCCATCTACAGACAAATCAACTGCTACCAATAAACTCACACCTCCCACGGCTACCCGAGCTCTTAAACATATTCTCAGATCTAATTGCCTGATAGACAGTTGGAGGATAATGAACCCCACTGATCGAGAGTATACTTTTTACTCCCCAGACATCTGTCACACTCCAGAATTGATTACCTGTTCATTCAACAACACCTATCACTAAACTTAGAAGCAGCTTCCATTCCACCCATTTCGTGGTCAGATCATGACCTGGTTCTGATCTCCCTGTCTGGACTTCTACCAGCGGGACGGTCCCCCTCGTGGGCACTAAATCCCTGTCTATTAAACGATTTAGTCCTAAGGGAAAAAATCAGCAGCGCAATTGTGGAATACTTCGGGATCAATAGTGGGGGTGAGGTAGACAGGGGAGGAGTGTGGGCAGCCCATAAGGCAGTGATTAGAGGAGTTTGTATTCAGCTAGGAGCAGCAGCGAAAAAAGCAGATAGAGTGCAAATTAGTGACCTTAATAGCAAGATCACAGAGTTGCAATCACTATTTGCCAGGAATCATGATCCTAAGATCTACAATGAAATTCTGAAATACAAACACACCTTAAACACAGTGCTCAGGAAGAAGGTGGTCTCCATGCTACAACGTACGCAGGCCAGCTTCTTTAGGAGCACCAATAAACCTGACAGTATGTTGGCCAGAAAGCTTAAAGCACAGAGGGCGGACTCATTCATCCCAAGGATATTTACTAAAGGGAAAGGCCCGGTCTCTAAACCAGACCAGATTGCTGATGTCTTTCGACAATTTTATACAGAACTGTATTCCGCCCCCTCTCACTCAGGATCCTACTCTCACAAATCACAAATTGATGAATTTCTTTCTGGGATTCAGCTGCCACAAATTGAGGAATCACAGGCAGAGACCCTAGCAGACCCCATAACTGCTGAGGAAATTAAACAGGCTATTAAGGCCACGAGATCACATGCAGCACCTGGTCCGGATGGATTCACAATTTTTTATTATAAACAATACATCGATCTCTTGCTACCGCACCTCCAAGAATTATTTAACAGTTTCCTCTCTGGTTCTTCAATCAGACCAGAATTTCTAGAGGCTAAAATTATCGTAATACCCAAAGAGGGGAAAGACCCAGCACAGTGCGGTAGTTATAGACCGACCTCGTTGATCAACACGGACCTCAAATTATATTCCAAAATAATGGCAAACAGATTGGCCCCATTGTTGCCGGACGTGATCCATCCGGACCAGGTAGGCTTCATCTCAGGTAGAGAAGCACCCGACAACACCAGGAGAATCTTTAACCTGATAGACTTGGCTACCAGAGAGGATATCCCGCTAATGCTCCTATCTTTAGACGCCGAAAAGGCATTTGATAGGATAGACTGGACTTTTATGTGGAAAACATTGGCGAAGTTTGGTCTGGGGGACGGCTTTTTGAAGGGCATTATGCCTTTATACAGCGATCCCAGAGCATGTATTATATATCAGGGATTTGTGTCCAAACAATTTAATATTACTAGGGGAACTAGACAGGGCTGCCCACTCTCCCCCTTGCTCTTCGCCCTTAGTCTTGAACCATTGGCAGCGGCATTTAGAAATTGTCCAAACATTAAAGGAGTGCAGATTGGCCCTAATGAGCATAAGCTCAACCTTTTTGCAGACGATATCATGCTGTCACTTACAGATCCAATACCAACCCTGCCTAATTTATTCCAATTGCTCACAGACTTTGGCAGAGTGTCAGGGTTCAAAATCAACACTAACAAGAGCATAGCCCTCAACATTACACTACCCTAAACGATGAAACAGAACTTAGAAAACAGCTTTCCCATAAAATGGGTCCCCAAACAGATAACTTATTTGGGTATTCATATTCCGCGGTCTATAGCGTTGGTATACGAGGCAAATTTTCCTCCTGTCTTTAACAGAATCAAGGCAGATATCTCCAAGTGGTCCTTCCTTAACATCTCATGGTTGGGCAGAATAAATTCCATCAAGATGAATGTGATTCCCAAATTATTATACCTATTTAGGACAATCCCAACCCCGATCAGGTTACCCGACCTTAGAGTGATGCAAAAAACACTTTTTAAGTTCGCCTGGAATAACAAGAAACCAAGAATCAATAGAACCACAATGTGTGCGCCTAAACAGAAAGGGGGGCTAGCCTTCCCTGATCTAATCAAGTATTATAAGGCCACTAGATTAGCTCAAACCACGACCTGGTTTAAAAAAGAGGCCATACTGGTGTGGGCAGACATAGAGAGGCAACTTCTAGAAGACAAGCATTGGGTACTATCGCAGGTTTTATGGCTTAGCTTAGGTCGGGACCTACGAACAGGAGAGTTACCAATTTGTATTAGCCACTCTTTGAAATTATGGAAAGACCTGAACAGAAGGGTGGACCTCCTGAGCGTGGGTTCTGGCTTGATTCCACTATGGCAATCTAACAAAGGTCAGCACCTCAATAAATTTACCCAGATGAAATGGTGGATAAAGAACAAAATAATAATTGTGGCAGATACCTGGGTGACCTCACAAAGCAACACATCGTCAATTATCACGGACATAATTCAGGTGCCACATAGAGAGTGGCTTAATCTGATGGCAATTAATGAGACACTAACACACTCTACGAAAATCAACAAATATCATACCAAATCTCCCTTCGAGAAATGCTGTATCAACAATCCCGGAGGTAAGGCCAATATAGCCATCATTTACAATCAGATGGTGTCTCTCGCCAACAGGGTTAAACCACATTACCAAACTGCATGGGAGGCTGAATTGCAGGTAACTCTAGACGACAGCCAATGGAATAAGATCCTCAAACAAGCCAATACCTCTTCACTAAACGTGACACTAAAAGAAAACTCTTTTAAGACAATAATGAGGTGGTACCTTACACCAGCAAGACTCCATCTTCTGAACAAAACACACCCTGACACATGTTTTAGGGGCTGCACAGACACTGGTACACTGATTCACATGCTGTGGGAGTGTCCGAAAATAAGACCCATATGGACAGCAATACGACCTATTAGAATCCCTTTTGGGGACAACAGTAACACAAAAGCCTGAGGAAGCTTTGCTAGGCCTTCCAATTACGGGGCTATTCAAATCAGAACAATGTTTAACAACACAGATATTTTTGGCCACGAGATGCATCATAGCTAAACACTGGAAACTTACCTCCCCTACTCACATTGAAGTACTTCACAAAATCAGGTTCATTCGGGCTATGAGCTCACTTTCAGCTGAAATTGATGAAAGATACCGTCGATGGGCCTCCTGCTGGGACTTATGGACTCTGCGAGGTCCACAATAAGGTTCGTGTGAACTACTTTTATGGGTTGACCTGATGTTTGATCTATGGTTTCACCTTACTGTACCTCCTGGACACATGTCTGCTTTGAGGAATGTATATATGTTCAAGACCTTGTATGACTTTATATATATGTTTTACATGTTCATGTGTTATTCTAACCAAAAAAGAAAAACTTTGAAAGAAACTTTTTGATATATCTTGTTGATACTTGAGAGATTTGTTATATGATTTGCTGAACTTACAATGTTATATTTGTTTATTCTTTCAATAAAAAAGTTCGTTATAAAAAAAACACTGCCCTAGAGGCTGTACTGCAGAAGAAACATCACTGCACGTGTTTTGGCAGTGCCCCTTTGCCCAGAACCTGTTGGACAGTTTGGCTGATGAACTTAAAGACTGTATACCGAGGAGGTACTTAACATATCACTCTGTACTCTATGGACTGTTCCATGGCACACACAGCGTTGGGGCCATCCAAGATGCCTGGCGCATCATGTGCTGTGTCAAGGACGCCCTCTGGTTTGCCAGAAACCGCCTGATACTGAAGCGGATCACAGTGACCACCCAGGACTGTCGCAGACTGGTTCTCAGCCTGCTTAGAGACTATTCCATCCTAGACAGTCCTGAGGAGGAGGCCTAAGAAACCTCCCCTGTCCATGGCCCAACTTCAGCCCCCTGCCCATCACCATCACCACCCCCCTTCAGCCCCACGCCCCCAGGCATTTATTTCTGAGCAATAATACTATACTTATGAATTGAGCAGTATTGGCACCAGTAACGTTTAATGATATGTTCTCTATGTATAAATAAAGTTTGAATTGTGTATTTCGCTGTGCTCTTCCGCCGTAGAATGCATAATAACATGTTGTATTGCGCCGGTGTCACACCTGTGCTGCGTCACAGTACAAAGAATGTTTTATTGTCCCTGATGTATGTTTTTTGTTGAAATCATTAATAAAGAAATTTTCAATAAAAAAAAAAAAAGGGAGGTCGGGGATTGTGAGACTGTAGTGCTTCTTGGGTATTTTACCGTATACCAGCGGAGATATTGGATTCGTGTTCCAGCTCCGTTACACGCTGTTTTATTCTTCCCGTTTCTAATCTCTTCTCCCTCTTCCAATGTAATTCGCTCTCTCATTCTTCCCCTTTCTAATCTCTTCTCTCTCCCTCTTCCAATGTAATTCACTCTCATTCTTCCTGTTTCTAATCTCTTCTCTCTCCCTCTTCCAATGTAATTCGCTCTCATTCTTCCCGTTTCTAATCTCTTCTCTCTCCCTCTTCCAATGTAATTCGCTCTCTCATTCTTCCCGTTTCTAATCTCTTCTCTCTCCCTCTTCCAATGTAATTCGCTCTCTCATTCTTCCCGTTTCTAATCTCTTCTCTCTCCCTCTTCCAATGTAATTCACTCTCATTCTTCCCGTTTCTAATCTCTTCTCTCTCCCTCTTCCAATGTAATTCGCTCTCTCATTCTTCCCGTTTCTAATCTCTTCTCTCTCCCTCTTCCAATGTAATTCGCTCTCTCATTCTTCCCGTTTCTAATCTCTTCTCTCTCCCTCTTCCAATGTAATTCACTCTCATTCTTCCCGTTTCTAATCTCTTCTCTCTCCCTCTTCCAATGTAATTCGCTCTCTCATTCTTCCCGTTTCTAATCTCTTCTCTCTGCCTCTTCCAATGTAATTCGCTCTCTCATTCTTCCCGTTTCTAATCTCTTCTCTCTCCCTCTTCCAATGTAATTCGCTCTCTCATTCTTCCCGTTTCTAATCTCTTCTCCCTCTTCCAATGTAATTCGCTCTCTCATTCTTCCCGTTTCTAATCTCTTCTCTCTCCCTCTTCCAATGTAATTCACTCTCTCATTCTTCCCGTTTCTAATCTCTTCTCTCTCCCTCTTCCAATGTAATTCACTCTCATTCTTCCCGTTTCTAATCTCTTCTCTCTCCCTCTTCCAATGTAATTCGCTCTCTCATTCTTCCCGTTTCTAATTTCTTCTCTCTCCCTCTTCCAATGTAATTCACTCTCTCATTCTTCCCGTTTCTAATCTCTTCTCCCTCTTCCAATGTAATTCACTCTCATTCTTCCCGTTTCTAATCTCTTCTCTCTCCCTCTTCCAATGTAATTCGCTCTCTCATTCTTCCCGTTTCTAATCTCTTCTCTCTCCCTCTTCCAATGTAATTCGCTGTCTCATTCTTCCCGTTTCTAATCTCTTCTCTCTCCCTCTTCCAATGTAATTCGCTCTCTCATTCTTCCCGTTTCTAATCTCTTCTCCCTCTTCCAATGTAATTCCCTCTCTCATTCTTCCCGTTTCTAATCTCTTCTCTCTTCCAATGTAATTCCCTCTCTCATTCTTCCTGTTTCTAATCTCTTCTCTCTCCCTCTTCCAATGTAATTCACTCTCATTCTTCCCGTTTCTAATCTCTTCTCTCTCCCTCTTCCAATGTAATTCGCTCGCTCATTCTTCCCGTTTCTAATCTCTTCTCTCTCCCTCTTCCAATGTAATTCACTCTCTCATTCTTCCCATTTCTAATCTCTTCTCTCTCCCTCTTCCAATGTAATTCGCTCTCTCATTCTTCCCGTTTCTAATCTCTTCTCTCTCCCTCTTCCAATGTAATTCCCTCTCTCATTCTTCCCGTTTCTAATCTCTTCTCTCTCCCTCTTCCAATGTAATTCGCTCTCTCATTCTTCCCGTTTCTAATCTCTTCTCTCTCCCTCTTCCAATGTAATTCGCTGTCTCATTCTTCCCGTTTCTAATCTCTTCTCCCTCTTCCAATGTAATTCGCTCTCTCATTCTTCCCGTTTCTAATCTCTTCTCTTTCCCTCTTCTAATGTATTTCCCTCTCTCATTCTTCCCTTTTCTAATCTCTTCTCTCTCCCTCTTCCAATGTAATTCGCTCTCATTCTTCCCGTTTCTAATATCTTCTCTCTCCCGCTTCCAATGTAATTCGCTCTCTCATTCTTCCCATTTCTAATCTTTTCTCTCTCCCTCTTCCAATGCAATCAGCTCGCTCATTCTTCCCATTTCTAATCTCTTCTCTCTCCCTCTTCCAATGTAATTCGCTGTCTCATTCTTCCCATTTCTAATCTTTTCTCTCTCCCTCTTCCAATGTAATTCGCTCTCTCATTCTTCCCGTTTCTAATCTCTTCTCTCTCCCTCTTCCAATGTAATTCGCTCTCATTCTTCCCGTTTCTAATCTCTTCTCCCTCTTCCAATGTAATCCGCTCTCTTCTCTCTCTTCCAATGTAATTCACTGTTTTATTCTTCCCGTTTCTAATCTATTCTCCCTCTTCCAATGTAATCCGCTCTCATTCTTCCTGTTGCTACTCTCTTCTCTCTCCCAATGTAATCCGCTCTTTCATTCTTCCTGTCTCTAGTTTATCTAGGGGTTGCCCTTTATCTTTCTAAATTAGCTTTTTGCTAAACTTTTTCTTGGGTCACCAATTTGTTTGGTGACTGTTAAATAAAGGCAAATGTTGTTACCCTTTGGAGGGGCTAATATGATTGCTTTGTTCCAGTTTTTGTGTGTCATGGACACCTTTTCCAGTTCCTGGATCTTAGCCATTGAGCCACCATAAAGGACAGGCTGCTTGGCTCCAGCCCCTGGACTATTGTTTTGTTCCATTGTTTACCAGATAAAGTTAATGTACTCCATTTGAGGTCTGGACCACTAAACATGGACACAGCCTTATGTGTAAGGTGCAGACAGGATACCAGACTATTAGACCCCATGTGGAGTCAATCTCCTGTGTTTGTTTCCCTATCATTGTTGTGTTATATACACCACCTCCATATCTATCCCCTATAAATATTATTGACTTTCCAAAAATAAATCAGTTTACGGCTGAGACATATAAATGGTATGGTCTCTTATTTTACTCCTGGTGGCTGTGATACTGATCCTATCTCCACCCTGCAAGTAACTTGTCCTGATCACTACCACAAGAAGGTTACGGAGACTCCTGAAAGTGCTAGTTCCTAAAGGAGAGACCCTGATACGGAAGCCAGATACCAGGGTGCTGAGGCTAAGATTTCCAAGAACCCCAAACCGTTCTTGTGGGTAGTTAACCTGTAGTCTATAGCAGGTGGCCCTGGGCAGTAATAGCTACTCCCCCTGGATTGTCACAATGTGTATATGTGTTTATGGTTTGAATGGCACACTGCGGTGTTGCATCATTTACTGAGTAAATACAGTATAGTAAATTTGGGATCAAATATCCCTTAAGTTAGGAGGTTCTCCAAAAGTGAGACACCGGCCTTGTGTGGCTGCATCTATACTTTATGTTACATTTTTACAGTAGTCCTGTTATCTACCTCATATCTTTATGAAGACTACACCCTCATATACACGGCTTCAATGTGCCAGCTCGTTTCTAGCATTTTTTATATTTAACAAGAATTGAAAAGAATATCTTTTTTTTTTACTTTCCCTCATCTATTTTGACTTATTCCTCCTCTCTCATTCTTCCGGTTTCTAATTCCTTCCGTCTTCCTCTTCCAGTATATAATGCATTCTCTCTCATATTCTTCCCGTCTCACAGTCCTTCTCTCATTCTTCCAGTATACCATTCCTTCTCTCTCGCAGTGTAATTTCATTCTTATGCTTCTCGATCCATCACCCCGGCTCCTGCAATAGGACACCCTCCCTTTTCATCTCCTAGGAACTCTTATCCTTTATAGTATTGTTTTGGGAGTGAGGTGCTATATAAAGTACAGTTGTACCATGATGACCTCTTTCTCTGTTAACCTTTTCTCTGCTTTCTTGCCCAACAATAGTCTATATATTTCTATGTTAAGCCTATAGCTTCCCCTTAGTTCATACTTTATTTTATATTTCTACACACTTGTGTAGAAATATAAAATAAAGTAAGAACCAAGAAGGACTTATTTAAATGGTTAGGTATTAGAGTGTACTCAGACATAGTAGTAGGCAATCTTCACATAAAATAATTACTCAAAGTCCTTGTCAGTGACAAACAAGGTTGAACTCAAGAAGTTATAAACTCAATACATTCCTTTCTAAACCTTGGCCAACCCAAACCATGACTATACGAGGATCCTTATTTATACCATAATTAACAGAAGGAACAACGCAATGATTCCTTCTCTACCTGTTGGTCAATCCTATCATCAACACAAGGGCCAACCAGTTTCATGGCTATTCCCTAAAGGGATCTCACTCGAAACCTTTGTTATTCATTCAAAGGTTCACTCCGATTACGTTGGCCAACCACTGCCATAACTATGTCACATTGGCCAGCTGACTGGATCACTATTTCTACCTTACCCAACCATCAATAAAACATATCTAAAGAATGGTTCCCACTATACCCTGACCCACGGGAAATCGAATGATTCACCTACTGGGTGCCACAATGACACCCTGGTTCACATGAACATCCAATGCATGGATACATTGTAAATATATAGCATAGTCCTATCCAGAGTTTGACCAACTAGAGAAGAGTTTCTTCAGTGAATGAATCAGCCGGCACGATGATCATTCGCTGCATGGAACCAACTCAATACCCTGGTCAGATAGGACCGTTACAAATTAGTATTGTCTCTAGCTCCTAGCTCTCAGCCAGTCATGAGTAGGCTCAGTACCCATACATCTGCCAGTACCATCACTATTGTACTCAATGGCATAATTATTTAGGTTTCTAGATTCCCTGATAGGTCAACAGGAACAACACTTATTAACTGACTGATATATTCTGGCTCCACTTGGCTGAATCGTAAATAGTTCAAATATTAAAAATGTCGAACTATGAGACGTCGTCACGCTTTGCGTGGTGCATACAACTTAGGTGATGAGCGCCAAAGACGCTTGTCACCTGCGAGCCTCGCATAGCATGGCGAGCAGTGGAGGCAATGAAACACGCGGGACTTAGCCTCCAAACACTTTGGAAACGCAGGATTGCCTTAGGCTGCAAGCACTTGACGAATGCGGGACTTAGAAAAAAGTTAAGGCCAAACCGCGCTAAAACCCCCTGATCCCCGCAAAAAATAAAAAAAAAAGTATATACAACAAAAATGGAGGCCAAAAAAATGAAAACGAGGCTACAGGACCCTGTGCCGCGCAAAACACTGACAACTGCGTACCACTTTTACCCAGGAACGTACAAGCTACAAAATACTCTATTACAAAGGACGGCAATTGCTCGCGAACCGCATACACAAAACAACGGTATTTTATAATCCTAACTTGTCACTAACATTACGCATCTAAACTAGCGCTTTACACAAATAACCCAACGGTTTGCCCTCGTGCACGCAGCCTACTTCGAATGCACAGTTGGGACATTCATAAAACTATCTCCTCAGGCCAGCACCAGTCCCACTGGACATTATACGCTGCGGGTCAATAAAAACACGCTGCGGGTCAACAAAAACAGATTGTTAGCTCTTCAGGCTATTGATTGTTACATATATTAATTACAAAAAAGGTAAACTATATTCATTTATTATTCAATTAATTAATTCATTTAGTATTTAAAAAATATAGAGAGGAGCCAAAGGACATGCGAGGAGAGGCTTGCAATGAGCGCTGAAGGTCCTTAGAGTATAAAAAGCTTAACATTGTGTGCCAAACAGCATTGCCATGGCTTCAAATTTTATTGACCGTCATTTTTTGATGGGTATATTATATATAATTGGTTTAGGCAGCGCCATGACAAATTAGCGATTATCATTAAACAATGGTAACACTGTTCGTTGTTTCTATTGTTCGACCATATTTTACATTAGCCCCTTTATCAGTCTCTAAGAAGACTGTATCATTTGTCTTAAGCCATGAAAGAAATACCATCATTGAGATTGAATTGGTCACTTTATAAGCCTCCAGGTTCCTTCACTAAATGAAGCGCTGGGCCACATCGCACCAATGGAGAAACTAACATGGTAGTGGGAGAATCCACAATGGTCTGGAGCGTCAAGACATGAAAAGATCCAACATTTACAGAACATGAGTGGGATTAAAACCACCAGACAATGGGAGACAATTTGACAGGATGTCCGTGGATCCTCTGGTTGGAGGTTACCTCAAATTTGTCACCCTAAGTAGGTTAGGGCAATGGATATTTTCTCCTCTTACAGATTTGAGCACAGTTGCATCTTCACCGATGATTTAATACCGTAGAAAGCAAACCCACCATACAAAATAAAAGAATACGGGCCCAGTAACGGGCACACAGAACATCACAGGGCGGGGGAAGCACGGGGGGGATAAGCTTGTAACACAGATCGCTGGGATGACTGGCAGCATTGGGGGCTCCCACTGAATACCATCGCCCCCGTCATGGGTGAGGCAAGAGAGGTGGCTCAGTCTGTTTTCTTTTCAGCCTCATCCTTTTGGTCACTGGCCAAGTCCTTCTCTTTGTCGTTCTCCTCCGGCTTCTCCTCGTATCTGAAACGAAGGCCAGAATGGTGTGAGTGTAGGGGAGAGGTCCGTGGGGTGGATAAGGAAGGTAGTGACAGAAAATAGGGACCAGTGGACAACCCACTGGCGTGTAACTAGAGTAATACATGATGTATGTTAGAGGGACAGGTAATCACGCCATTAACGAGCAACAAGATACGTAACCAAAGCTTTAAAGGCGCACTATCCAGAGCGGATAAGCAGATAGTTCTAACACCACATACACAAGATGGTCCCTCTATATACAACCCCTCGCAGTCATGGGGTTATACAAAGAGGGGGAGGGAAGTAGGTGATATTTGAAAAAGTGTTACTTTATATGTCCATTTTTTTTTTTATTATTAAATAGAACATTTATTAATAAGTGATTGAGTAGAAAATCCTATTAGAGCATTACAAGGGAGGGAACCACATGATCCTGTCCAGGGTGAGGGACACACAGAGCCAAGTGCACCTGTCGGGAGGGGAAGGTCACAAGGAGCTCGGGTGGAGCTGCCGCCTGCGTCGGGGGGAGCAGGACTTCTGCTGCATGGAGTCAGCCAAACTAGCAGGAGATCCAGACACCGCCGGGAAGTGAGAAAGACGTGGGGTGTGAGGTAGGAGCTCCGCAGAGGATTCATAGCTGTGAGAGAAGGAGGGCAAGGGAAGGAGGAAGGACAGGAGAGAGAAGACATAAAGGAGACAGAAAGTAAACTGCCCCCTCGCCCTTGTGCACCCTCCCCCACCCAAGACCCTCCACTCACCTAAACATTTCTGTTATTTCTCCTTTCACCAGGGCTACAATCAGAGGGAAGCCGATGCAGGCTGGCACCAGGTAGAGGAGAGCCGGCTGCAGAAGAGAAGACACGAGTAAGCATGGCCGCCACATTACAAGCATGCACCTATTACTATTCTTTATTTGTAACGTACCTGTGCATGTTTGAATGTATGCATGATGAAGATGGTCAGCACCAGACCGAACACATACGCCAAGAAACTGGTGTAGAAATAGGTATGGGAATTCTTCTTTAGGCTAAAAGAGGAAAATATCCGATTGTGACCGGAATTCACTCAACCTCAGGTCAGACATCACATAATCTCAATCATAGCGACTACTCACCTGATGTCGAAACGGAGCAATAACGCAATGAAAATCCCTGAAGAAGAGACAAAGTATACACCATGTGAAGAGAGCCGGCATGGCAGCCTTCCCCTCGCTAGAGCCGGCATGGCAGCCTTCCCCACCCAAACTGGAACATCTCTTAATTTGAATAGTGTCACTAGCAGGTGAGGGCCTTGTACTTGAGAGATGCCTCACCCCAACCCAAGCTATGATATGGCACTGGAATATCGGCAGCGCCATCTAGCGGATTTTAACCGCCACTGCTGCGCTACCATAAGAGGATAGGATGCTTTTCTATGAATCAGTTTGCATTATGTTTAGAGATAATCCTGAACTTTCCCAAAAGCCACCAACTTAAACACACACTTACCTGGGATTACAATGTCCCCCAGACCCAACATAGCAAAGTTATTGGCTGCAAGGCCTTTCTCCAGAAGATCCTGGGGGAAAACCACTGCGGGGAGAAGAAAGAAAAGACGTGAGGGAACGAAAAGACGTGAGGGAACGAAAAGACGTGAGGGAACGAAAAGACGTGAGGGAACGAAAAGACGTGAGGGAACGAAAAGACGTGAGGGAACGAAAAGACGTGAGGGAACGAAAAGACGTGAGGGAACGAAAAGACGTGAGGGAACGAAAAGACGTGAGGGAACGAAAAGACGTGAGGGAACGAAAAGACGTGAGGGAACGAAAAGACGTGAGGGAACGAAAAGACGTGAGGGAACGAAAAGACGTGAGGGAACGAAAAGACGTGAGGGAACGAAAAGACGTGAGGGAACGAAAAGACGTGAGGGAACGAAAAGACGTGAGGGAACGAAAAGACGTGAGGGAACGAAAAGACGTGAGGGAACGAAAAGACGTGAGGGAACGAAAAGACGTGAGGGAACGAAAAGACGTGAGGGAAAGAAAAGACGTGAGGGAAAGAAAAGAAGTGAGGGAAAGATAGAGATATGGAAAAAGGAGGGGGCGGGGGAGTGCGGATCTTAGACACCAAGTGAGATCAAAAGGGGACCTGAAGATTGTGGTATCAGGGAGCAGAGGGATGGAGAGCCTTTGGAGAGCATAGACCAGGTGAAAATGGATTGGGGGAGAAAAGATCGGGAGGCCAATGAAAGGATTATGAACTCACACTTTATTGGTGCCTCAAAAGATTTAGCCACAGTCACCATGACGTTTGTCCCAAATACCTAGAGCAAACAAAAGAGATGTGAGTGGCTGCTCCAGCCTTGGCCCCAGGGCGGACTACATAGCCGTCCCAATCTCGTTTACTCACCCAGAAAATGTCATAGATGAAAAGACCCCCCAGTAAGATGCAGCCAGTAGTGACGTTGTTCAGGTGTAACAGCTCAACCCCGTTCAGAGCAAAGGCCAAACCAAAAAGGTTATTGGCAACCCAGTGCTGGTGAGAAAGAGAGAAAGCACAGATCAAGAGTGGGTGGGGAGGGGA
>JAPZIH010000785.1:140755-216807 GCA_027410445.1 Discoglossus pictus
CTGGAGCTTTTCTCCGGTGCAGTGTATCTCTGGAGCTGTCTCTCCGGTGCAGTGTATCTCTGGAGCTGTCTCTTCAGTGCAGAGTGTATCTCTGGAGCTGTCTCTCCGGTGCAGTGTATCTCTGGAGCTGTCTCTCCGGTGCAGTGTATCTCTGGAGCTGTCTCTCCGTGCAGTGTATCTCTGGAGCTGTCTCTCCGGTGCAGTGTATCTCTGGAGCGGTCTCTCCGGTGCAGTGTATCTCTGGAGCTGTCTCTCCGGTGCAGTGTATCCCTGGAGCTGGTCTCTCAGTGCAGTGTATCTCTGGAGCTCTCCGTGCAGTGTATCTCTGGAGCTGTCTCTCCGGTGCAGTGTATCTCTGGAGCTGTCTCTCCGGTGCAGTGTATCTCTGGAGCTGTCTCTCCGGTGCAGTGTATCTCTGGAGCTGTTTCTCCGGTGCAGTGTATCCTGGAGCGGTCTCTCCGGTGCAGTGTATCTCTGGAGCTGTTTCTCCGTGCAGTGTATCTCTGGAGCTTGTCTCTCCGGTGCAGGTGTATCTCTGGAGCTGTCTCTTCTGTGCAGTGTATCTCTGGAGCTGTTCTCTCCGGTGCAGTGTATCTCTGAGCGGTCTCTCCGGTGGCAGTGTAACTCTGGAGCTGTCTCTCCGGTGCAGTGTATCTCTGGAGCTGTCTCTCCGTGCAGTGTATCTCTGGAGCTGTCTCTCCGGTGCAGTGTATCTCTGGAGCGGTCTTCTCCGGTGCAGTGTATCTCTGGAGCTGTCTCTCCGGTGCAGTGTATCTCCTGAGCGTTCCTCTCCGGTGCAGTGTATCTCTGGAGCTGTCTCTCTGTGCAGGTGTATCTCTGGAGATGTCTCTCCGGTGCAGTGTATTCTCTGGAGCTGTCTCTCCGGTGCAGTGTATCTCTGGAGCTGTCTCTCCGGTGCAGTGTATCTCTGGAGCTGTCTCTCAGGTGCAGTGTATCTCTGGAGCTGTCTCTTCATGGTGCAGTGTATCTCTGGAGCTGTCTCTCCGGTGCAGTGTATCTCTGGAGCTGTCTCTCCGGTGCAGTGTATCTCTGGAGCTGTCCTCTTCCGTGCAGTGTATCTCTGGAGCTGTCTCTCCGTGCAGTGTATCTCTGGCGGTTTCTCTCGTGCAGTGTATCTCTGGAGCGGTCTCTCCGGTGCAGTGTATCTCTGGAGCGGTCTCTGGTGCAGTGTATCTCTGGAGCTGTCTCTCCGGTGCAGTGTATCTCTGGAGCTGTTTCTTCCGGTGCAGTGTATCTCTGAGCTGTCTCTCCGGTGCAGTGTATCTCTGGAGCTGTCTCTTCAGTGCAGTGTATCTCTGGAGCTGTCTCTCCGGTGCAGTGTATCTCTGGAGCTGTCTCTGTCTCTCCGGTGCAGTGTATCTCTGGAGCTGTCTCTCCGGTGAAGTGTATCTCTGGAGCTGTCTCTCCGGTGCAGTGTATCTCTGGAGCTGTCTCTCCGGTGCAGTGTATCTCTGGAGCTGTCTCTCCGGTGCAGTGTATCTCTGGAGCTGTCTCTCCGGTGCAGTGTATCTCTGGAGCTGTCTCTCCGGTGCAGTGTATCTCTGGAGCTGTCTCTCCGGTGCAGTGTATCTCTGGAGCTGTCTCTTCAGTGCAGTGTATCTCTGGAGCGGTCTCTCCGGTGCAGTGTATCTCTGGAGCGGTCTCTCCGGTGCAGTGTATCTCTGGAGCTGTCTCTTCAGTGCAGTGTATCTCTGGAGCTGTCTCTCCGGTGCAGTGTATCTCTGGAGCTGTCTCTTCAGTGCAGTGTATCTCTGGAGATGTCTCTCCGGTGCAGTGTATCTCTGGAGCTGTCTCTCCGGTGCAGTGTATCTCTGGAGCTGTCTCTCCGGTGCAGTGTATCTCTGGAGCTGTCTCTCCGGTGCAGTGTATCTCTGGAGCTGTCTCTCCGGTGCAGTGTATCTCTGGAGCTGTCTCTTCAGTGCAGTGTATCTCTGGAGCGGTCTCTCCGGTGCAGTGTATCTCTGGAGCGGTCTCTCAGGTGCAGTGTATCTCTGGAGCTGTCTCTTCAGTGCAGTGTATCTCTGGAGCTGTCTCTCCGGTGCAGTGTATCTCTGGAGCGGTCTCTCCGGTGCAGTGTATCTCTGGAGCTGTCTCTCCGGTGCAGTGTATCTCTGGAGCTGTCTCTCCGGTGAAGTGTATCTCTGGAGCGGTCTCTCCGGTGCAGTGTATCTCTGGAGCTGTCTCTCCGGTGAAGTGTATCTTTGGAGCGGTCTCTCCGGTGAAGTGTATCTCTGGAGCTGTCTCTTCGGTGCAGTGTATCTCTGGAGCTGTCTCTCTGGTGCAGTGTATCTCTGGAGCTGTCTCTCCGGTGCAGTGTATCTCTGGAGCGGTCTCTCCGGTGCAGTGTATCTCTGGAGCTGTCTCTCTGGTGCAGTGTATCTCTGGAGCTGTCTCTCCGGTGCAGTGTATCTCTGGAGCGGTCTCTCCTGTGCAGTGTATCTCTGGAGCTGTCTCTCCGGTGCAGTGGATCTCTGGAGCTGTGTCTCTGGTGCAGTGTATCTCTGGAGCGGTCTCTCCGGTGCAGTGTATCTCTGGAGCGGTCTCTCCGGTGCAGTGTATCTCTGGAGCAGTCTCTCCGGTGCAGTGTATCTCTGGAGCGGTCTCTCCGGTGCAGTGTATCTCTGGAGCTGTCTCTCCGGTGCAGTGTATCTCTGGAGCTGTCTCTTCAGTTCAGTGGATCTCTGGAGCTGTCTCTTTCTTCGTAGCGGTCTCTCCGGTGCAGTGGATCTCTGGAGCTGTGTCTCTGGTGCAGTGTATCTCTGGAGCGGTCTCTCCGGTGCAGTGTATCTCTGGAGCTGTCTCTCCGGTGCAGTGTATCTCTGGAGCGGTCTCTCCGGTGCAGTGTATCTCTGGAGCTGTCTCTCCGGTGCAGTGTATCTCTGGAGAGGTCTCTCCGGTGAAGTGTATCTCTGGAGCTGTCTCTCTGGTGCAGTGTATCTCTGGAGCTGTCTCTTCAGTGCAGTGTATCTCTGGAGATGTCTCTCTGTCTCCTGGTCTACTCTCAGCATGAATGTGAACTTTATTAAAGCAGAAAATGTAACACCGCCCACCCATGTTGTGTAGCCCCACCCATCCATGTTGTATAGCCCCGCCCACATGCCGTGTGGTCCACCCATGTTGTGTAGCCCCACCCACATGTCATGTAGCCCGCCCACATGCTGTGTAGCCCCGCACACATGTCGTGTAGCACCGCCTTTATACAGTGCTGGATCTTTAGGGGTCTGACCGGTCAGATTTATATCTATTACTTGTGACCCGGTGTTTCCTTTTGTAGGACCTCTCTAGTGGATGCACACAGTGCCCTCTGCCCTCTCTATCTGCCCCTCTCATCCACTTCTCCCTCTAACAAACCTATTTTTCCCCCATCACTCTCTCTTCCATTCTTCTTTCTCATCCTCCCCTCCATATTGTTTCTGTCGTGTCCCTGTTCAACCCCTCCTCTCTTCCTCCCCTCTCATCCTTTCTTTTCATCTCCTCCTCCCCACTTCTCCTTACCACTTTTCTCACTCCCCCTTTTTTTCCCTCCTGCCCTTTCTGTTCCTGTCCACCTCCCCACTCCACCTTTTTCTCTCTTCTTTTCCTCCTCTCCATTTAATCTCTCTCCCACTCCTCCTGACTTCTTCCACTTTCTTCCCCCTTCTTTCTTTTTCTTTCCTACTCTCCCCTCCATTCTTCCCTCTTCTTCCTTTCCTCCTCTCCACTTCTTCCCTTCTCTTCATCCTTTCCTAACCCTGACTTCCTCCCCACTTTTTCCTATCTCCCTCTCATCCTCTCTTCCTTTCCTCCTCCCCACTTCTTCAGTCTCCTCCTCCCGACTTCTTCCTCCTCACTTCTCCTCCTTTTACATAGAATTTGAGGTTGAATAAAACCTTTTAAGATGTCTTCTGATCCTTTTAATATGTGAACTATTTGTTATTTGATCCAGAGGAAGTAACAGAAAACCCCCAGTGGCACGTTGCCAATTGTCTCATAAGGGGGAAAAAAAGAGAAAAATTCCTTTCTGACCCCAGATACTGGTGATCGGATTAATCCCTGGATCAATACTCCCTATTTTACAGGATAGTCCTTAATGCACTTTTTGTAAAAAAATATATCCAATACCTTTTTAAAGTTATCTATCGAATCCGCTGTCACCACCTCCTTTGGTAGAGAATTCCACAGATTAACCACCCTTACTGTGAAGAACCCTTTTCTTTCTTTAAGGTGGAATCTTTTTACTTCTAACCTCAGGATGTCCTCTTGTCAGTTGAAAACCTCTTGGCACAAAAAGCTCCCCCGACAAATCTTTATACTGACCCTGGATGTATTTATATAAGGTAATCATATCTCCTCTTAGGGGCCTTTTTTCTAGAGATAATAAGTGTAATTTGGTTAGTCTTTCTTCATAACTTAGCCCCTCCATTCCCCTTATTAGTTTTGTTGCCCTTCTCTGTACCTTTTCCAGCTCTAAAATGTCCTTTTTATGAAGTGGCGCCCAAAATTGTCCTCCATATTCCAAATGAGGGTGTACTAGAGATTTGTATAGTGGCAGAATTATATTTGCTTCCCTGGCTTCTATACCCTTCCTAATACATGCTAATATTTTATTTGCCTTTGCAGCTGCTGCTTGGCTTTGAGCTCTGTTACCTAGGGGGTTGTCCACAAGCTCCCAAATCCCTTTCAATATCTGATACACCGAGATGTGATCCATTAAGATTATAAATTGCATGGCTATTTTTCCTTCCCAGATGCATAACCTTACATTTATTTGTATTAAATCTCAACTGCCATTTAGATGCCCATTTCTCTAATTTATGCAAATCCCCTTGGAGGGAAAGTTCATCATTATCTGATTTAATTACCTTGCACAACTTGGTGTCATCAGCAAAAATGGAGACACTGCTTTCCAATCCTACCTCTAAGTCATTAATACATTTGTTAAAAAGGAGAGGACCTAATACTGAACCCTGAGGAACCCCACTTACCTAATACTGACCCCTGAGGAACCCCACTTACCTAATACTGAACCCTGAGGAACCCCACTTACCACATTAGTCCAATCGGAGTATGTTCCATTTACCATCTCTAAATCCATGAGCAGATATTTACTGCAATTCCTGCATTCCTTAGTTTGCACAATAGTCTCCCACGTGGCACTGTATCAAAAGCCTTTGCAAAATCAAAAAAGACTACATCCACTGAGTTGCCTTGATCCAGGTTCCTACTAACCTCCTCATAGAAACTAATTAGATTTGTTTGACATGACCTATCCCTCATAAATCCATGTTGTCTTCAATTTATAATCCTGTTTGAATAGACGTATTCCTGTATATTATCCCTTATTAACCCTCTAAAAGCTTCCCCACTACAGAAGCGAGGCTCACTGTTCCATAATTCCCCGGATTTGCTCTTGGTCCCTTCTTATATATAGGTATCACCTCCGCCTTTCTCCTGTCATCCGGTAGAGACCCTGTGGTGAGTGAGTCTTTATAGATTAGATATAATGGTTTGGCTATTACAGAACCCAGCTCCCTCAGTACCCTTGGATGTATTCCATCAGGACCCTTGGATGTATTCCATCAAGACCCTTGGATGTATTCCATCAGTACCCATGGTTGTATTCCATAAGTACCCTTGCATGTATTCCATCAGTACCCTTGGATGTATTCCATCAGGACCCTTGGATGTATTCCATCAGTACCCTTGCATGTATTCCATCAGTACCCTTGGATGTATTCCATCAGGACCCTTGGATGTATTCCATCAGTACCCTTGGATGTATTCCATCAGTACCCTTGGATGTATTCCCTCAGTACCCTTGGATGTATTCCATCAGGACCCTTGGATGTATTCCATCAGGACGCTTGGATGTATTCCATCAGTACCCTTGTATGTATTCCATCAGTACCCTTGTAAGTATTCCATCAGTACCCTTGGATGTATTCCATCAGGACCCTTGGATGTATTCCATCAGTACCCATGCATGTATTCCCTCAGTACCCTTGGATGTATTCCATCAGTACCCTTGGATGTATTCCCTCAGTACCCTTGGATGTATTCCCTCAGGACCATTGGATGTATTCCATCAGTACCCTTGGATGTATTCCCTCAGGACCATTGGATGTATTCCATCAGTACCCTTGGATGTATTCCCTCAGTACCCTTGGATGTATTCCCTCAGTACCCTTGGATGTATTCCATCAGGACGCTTGGATGTATTCCCTCAGTACCCTTGGATGTATTCCATCAGGACCCTTGCATGTATTCCAGCAGGACCCTTGGATGTATTCCCTCAGGACCCTTGGATGTATTCCCTCAGGACCCTTGGATGTATTCCATCAGTACCCTTGGATGTATTCCATCAGGACCCTTGGATGTATTCCCTCAGTACCCGTGGATGTATTCCCACAGTACCCTTGGATGTATTCCCTCAGTACCCTTGGATGTATTCCATCAGGACCCTTGGATGTATTCCATCAGGACCCTTGCATGTATTCCATCAGGACCCTTGGATGTATTCCATCAGTACCCTTGGATGTATTCCCTCAGTACCCTTGGATGTATTCCATCAGGACCCTTGGATGTATTCCATCAGGACCCTTGCATGTATTCCATCAGGACCCTTGCATGTATTCCATCAAGACCCTTGGATGTATTCCCTCAGTACCCTTGGATGTATTCCATCAGGACCCTTGCATGTATTCCATCAGGACCCTTGGATGTATTCCCTCAGGACCCTTGGATGTATTCCATCAG
Source organism: Discoglossus pictus (assembly GCA_027410445.1). Lineage (NCBI taxonomy): Eukaryota > Metazoa > Chordata > Amphibia > Anura > Alytidae > Discoglossus > Discoglossus pictus. The sequence continues at coordinate 147,512 of JAPZIH010000785.1, forward strand.
TACCCTTGGATGTATTCCATCAGGACCCTTGGATGTATTCCCTCAGTACCCTTGGATGTATTCCCTCAGTACCCTTGGATGTATTCCCTCAGGACCCTTGGATGTATTCCCTCAGTACCCTTGGATGTATTCCCTCAGTACCCTTGGATGTATTCCATCAGGACGCTTGGATGTATTCCATCAGGACCCTTGCATGTATTCCATCAGGACCCTTGGATGTATTCCCTCAGTACCCTTGGATGTATTCCATCAGGACCCTTGGATGTATTCCATCAGGACCCTTGGATGTATTCCCTCAGGACCCTTGGATGTATTCCCTCAGTACCCTTGGATGTATTCCATCAGGACCCTTGCATGTATTCCCTCAGTACCCTTGCATGTATTCCATCAGTACCCTTGGATGTATTCCATCAGGACCCTTGAATGTATTCCCTCAGTACCCTTGCATGTATTCCATCAGGACCCTTGGATGTATTCCCTCAGTACCCTTGGATGTATTCCATCAGGACCCTTGAATGTATTCCCTCAGTACCCTTGCATGTATTCCATCAGTACCCTTGGATGTATTCCCTCAGGACCCTTGGATGTATTCCATCAGGACCCTTGGATGTATTCCATCAGTACCCTTGGATGTATTCCATCAGGACCCTTGGATGTATTCCCTCAGTACCCTTGGATGTATTCCATCAGGACCCTTGCATGTATTCCATCAGGACCCTTGGATGTATTCCCTCAGGACCCTTGGATGTATTCCATCAGTACCCTTGGATGTATTCCATCAGGACCCTTGGATGTATTCCATCAGGACCCTTGGATGTATTCCCTCAGTACCCTTGGATGTATTCCCTCAGGACCCTTGGATGTATTCCCTCAGTACCCTTGGATGTATTCCATCAGGACCCTTGCATGTATTCCATCAGGACCCTTGGATGTATTCCCTCAGGACCCTTGGATGTATTCCATCAGTACCCTTGGATGTATTCCATCAGGACCGTTGGATGTATTCCATCAGGACCCTTGGATGTATTCCCTCAGTACCCTTGGATGTATTCCCTCAGGACCCTTGGATGTATTCCCTCAGTACCCGTGGATGTATTCCCTCAGTACCCTTGGATGTATTCCATCAGGACGCTTGGATGTATTCCATCAGGACCCTTGCATGTATTCCATCAGGACCCTTGGATGTATTCCCTCAGTACCCTTGGATGTATTCCATCAGGACCCTTGGATGTATTCCATCAGGACCCTTGCATGTATTCCATCAGTACCCTTGGATGTATTCCCTCAGTACCCTTGGATGTATTCCATCAGGACCCTTGAATGTATTCCCTCAGTACCCTTGCATGTATTCCATCAGTACCCTTGGATGTATTCCATCAGGACCCTTGAATGTATTCCCTCAGTACCCTTGCATGTATTCCATCAGTACCCTTGGATGTATTCCATCAGGACCCTTGAATGTATTCCCTCAGTACCCTTGCATGTATTCCATCAGTACCCTTGGATGTATTCCATCAGGACCCTTGGATGTATTCCCTCAGTACCCTTGGATGTATTCCATCAGGACCCTTGAATGTATTCCCTCAGGACCCTTGGATGTATTCCATCAGTACCCTTGGATGTATTCCATCAGTACCCTTGGATGTATTCCCTCAGTACCCTTGAATGTATTCCCTCAGTACCCTTGCATGTATTCCATCAGGACCCTTGGATGTATTCCCTCAGTACCCCTGGATGTATTCCATCAGTACCCTTGGATGTATTCCATCAGGACCCTTGGATGTATTCCCTCAGTACACTTGGATGTATTCCATCAGGACCCTTGGATGTATTCCCTCAGTACCCCTGGATGTATTCCATCAGTACCCTTGGATGTATTCCATCAGGACCCTTGGATGTATTCCCTCAGTACCCTTGGATGTATTCCCTCAGTACCCTTGGATGTATTCCCTCAGGACCCTTGGATGTATTCCCTCAGTACCCTTGCATGTATTCCATCAGGACCCTTGGATGTATTCCATCAGGACCCTTGGATGTATTCCCTCAGGACCCTTGGATGTATTCCATCAGTACCCTTGGATGTATTCCCTCAGTACCCCTGGATGTATTCCATCAGTACCCTTGGATGTATTCCATCAGGACCCTTGGATGTATTCCCTCAGGACCCTTGGATGTATTCCCTCAGTACCCTTGCATGTATTCCATCAGGACCCTTGGATGTATTCCCTCAGTACCCTTGGATGTATTCCCTCAGGACCCTTGGATGTATTCCCTCAGTACCCTTGCATGTATTCCATCAGGACCCTTGGATGTATTCCATCAGGACCCGGGGTTTTATTAACATTTATTTTTTCCAATTATTTAGTAAAGGTAGTGTAGCCCCATTATGTTGCCATGTCCCAACCACTGGACCTCCCTTGTGTATACCAAAGAAAAGAACCTATTTAGCTCATCTGCCTTTTCCTGGTCACTAATTATCAGACTGTGTCACATTGTAATGTTCCTATAGCTTCCTTTCTGGTCTTATTCACAGTAATATATTAAAAAAATATCAGTCTTACTCTCCATTACATATAACTTGCCATTTTCTATATTAGCCAGTCTAACAGCCCTTTTTCCTCCTTCTTGTATAATATAAATGCATGTTTCTTTTTCCTCATCATGATCTTTAAGTCATTGTTAAGCCACATGGGATGTGATTTACTCCTATTCATTTTATTTTCCCATGGTACATGCCGATGAGTATGTATATTTAGTAAGGATTTGAGTTTGTCCATTTATGGTCAGTGTTTTCCCTGTAAGTTCTTTGTCACAGTCTATATAAGATTAGCCCTCGTAGTTCCCTCGGTCCTCGCTAAAGACATGTTTTTGCTGTTTGCGAGGACCGATTCCACAATATGTCCCTCGCAGCCTTCTTTGTGAGATGACACCCAAAAATTTCAGAGAATAGGCTTACGGGAGAGCTATGTAGTAACACGCACATATAAATCTATGGGGTGTACCTCACACCTCGGAAGAATCCCTACGGGCACAAAAAAGTGCCCACAAGGGATTCTAAAGCCCATCCGTGCTGCCTCGGAGCAGCCTGACACCGGCATCTGATGCTCCCGCCTGCTCCCTAAACACATCCACATGCTGCGGGGGTCCCAATCGTGACGCCTGCAGCCTCCCCACATTATCTCCATGCAGCGGGGATCCCCGATTGGCAGCAATCATTACCCCACCGCATTTAAAAATTAACATTTTTAAATTTCCCACCACAGGTCCTTAAAGGGCCAGCGGCACACTATCAACCAATACCCCCGCGGCACCTAACATTAACCCCCCTCAATGCTGGGGTTCCAATCAGGACCCCCAAAGTGTCCCCACATTAACCCTTGCAGCGGGGGTCTCGATCGGCATTGATCGTGACCCCGCTGCATTCAAAAATGTAAATTTCCTGCCTTAAAGGACCGTAAAGATCCTGAAAGGACCTGCTCTAAAAACATATAAACCCTGCCACTATAAGTACCCCCACCCCCAGGCACCTAAAATGAATGCCATCACTCATGGGGCTATTTAGAGTGCCCCACGAGCCCTTATTGACCCCTATAACTCATGGGGATCTTAACAGAGCCCCATGAGCCCTTAATTATACAGAGCCCCATGAGCCCTTAATTATACAGAGCCCCATGAGCCCTTAATTAACCCACTCAGTCCAATAGGGGTCTATATAGACCCCTATAGGACACTATTAACCCCTAGGTTAACCCTACAAGTGCCACAAGGGTCCTCCAGGACCCTCATGACAAAGTCTAAGCACTACACTACACTATTAACCCTAACTATACCCCATTAACCCCTTAACCCTAACTATACCCCATTAACCGATACTAAACCCTATCTAACCCTAACTGGGCATATCTAACCCTATCTGGACCTAATAACCATTACTGGGCCTATCTAACCCTTACTGGGCCAATCTAACCCTAACTGGGCCTATTTAATCCTATCACTTATGGGGGTCTATACAGACCACCATACGCCTCCATCTAACCCCATCCCTTATGGGGGTCTATACAGACCTCTGTAAGCCTCTATTTAACCCAATCAGTCCCATACGTGTCTATGAAGACCCTCATAGGACAATGAGAGCCCTATTATTAACCCCTTAAGTGCCACGAGGGTCCTCCAGGATCCTCATGACACTAAGTACAAACACTACACTACGCTATTCTCCCCCCCAATAAATAACTAAATCTAAACTAACCGCCCTCTACCCTAACCTATTAACCCCTACCTACCTAACACTACCTACCGAACCCCCTTTAAACTTCCCACCCCCCTAATTACACAAAATAAAAAAGCTAAGGTGCAAAAAAAACAAAAAAAAATGTTACCAAAAATAAAAAAACCTATGTTACCAAAAAAACTAAGGTACACAAAATAAAAAAAGGACATTACAAACCCCCCCTCACTAGAAAAAACCCATCACAACCCCCCCACTACAAACAATTAAATAATACTTACACAGCTGCAAAGAAAAGGCATACACAAATATACATAGCATTACAGTAATAAATACATTATAAATATACCACTAACTACAATACATTTCCCCCTATCTAAACATTTCCCCCTATCTATATATTACAACCTATCTAGACATTACCCCCTAAATCTAAGCTAAAATAGAATAAATAAAACCACTTACCGTATATACTCGAGTATAAGCCGAGTTTTTCAGCCCTTTTTTTAAGGCTGAAAAGGGCCCCCTCGGCTTATACTCGAGTCACTCTCCCTCCCGTGTCTCTCTAATTCCCTGTGTCTCTTTCCTTCCCCTCCTCCTCCTCCTCAACTCCCCCTCCTCATCCTAAACCCCCTCCTCATTTTAAAGCCCCCTCCTAACTTTACCACTCTAAATACCTCCCCCTCTCCCTTTCCCCTCACTTACCTCCATCTGCAGCTGCTCCTCCACTCCTCCACCCTCCTTCCTGTGTCAGGACCCGGCATATGCTAATGAAGTGACGTCACATGCGCACCATGTCATTAGCATTGGCAGGGTCAAGATGCAGGAAGGAGCGTGGAGGAGCGGAGGAGCAGCTGCAGATGGATGTAAGTGAGGGGAAAGGGAGAGGGGCAGGTATTTAGAGGGGTAAAGTGAGGAGGGGGTTTTAGGATGAGGATGAGGGGGTTTAGGATGAGGATGGGGGGGTTTTAGGATGAGGATGGAGGGATTAGGATGAGGATGGGGGTTTAGGATGAGGATGAGGAGGGTTTAGGATGAGGATGGGGGGTTTTAGGATGAGGATGGAGGGGTTGAGGATGAGGAGGGGGGTTGAGGTTGAGGAGGGGGGTTGAGGATGAGGATGGGGGGTTGAGGATGAGATGGGGGGGTTGAGGTTGAGGAGGGGGGCTGAGGAGAGAGGTTTTAAAGGAGCGTGGAGGAGCGGAGGAGCAGCTGCAGATGGATGTAAGTGAGGGGAAAGGGAGAGGGGCAGGTATTTAGGGGGTAAAGTGAGGAGGGGGTTTTAGGATGAGGATGAGGGGGTTTAGGATTAGGATGGGGGGGTTTTAGGATGAGGATGGGGGGTTTAGGATGAGGAGGGGGGTTTAGGATGAGGATGGGGAGGGTTTAGGATGAGGATGGGGGGGTTTAGGATGAGGATGGAGGGGTTGAGAATGAGGATGGGGGGGTTGAGGGAGGGGGGGTTAAGATGAGGAGGGGGGATTGAGGATGGGGGGATTGAGGATGGGCGGATTGAGGATGACGAGGGTGGTTTAGGATGAGGATTCAGGGTTGAGGATGGGGGGTTAGATTGAGGAGGGAGTTTGGGGTTGAGGAGGGAGGTTGAGGAGGGGGTTGAAAATGAGGAGGGGGGTTGAGGAGGGGGTTGAGGATGAGGAGGGGGTTGAGGAGGGAGGTTGAGAATGAGGAGGGAGGATGAGGAGGGGGGTTGAGGAGGGTGATAAGGGAGGGTGGGGAAGAGACACAGGGAAGGGAGAGGGAGGAACAGGCACAGGGAAGGGAGAGGGGGGAAGAGACACAGGGGAGGGAGAGGGAAAAAGAAAAACAGGGGAGAGAGAGGGGAGACAAAAGAAAAGGGCACACAAGAGGGGGACACAGAGGGCACAAGAGGGACACAGGGGGCAGCACATTTCCCACACTCGGCTTATACTCGAGTCACTCATTTTCCCCAGTATTTTGTGGTAACCCCCTAGGAAAAAAATAAACATCAAATTAGTACATAATTAAACAGCACATATAAAAAAATAAACATTACAAATACAGTATTGAACTCACCTTTCCACCATGTCCCCGTCCATCTTCTTCTGTTCTTTGGCTCGGAAAAAAGAAGCATCACATTAGTATAGCACATACACAAATACACACAACATAAATAAACAATAAACATTATAAATTTAAAACTTACCTAACTGCGATGTCCCCGGCCTTCTCCTCTTCTGCCCCGGCTGGGCCCTTGAAGAATCTGCGCTCTAAACCCCCCCCCCAAAAAAAAAACTAACGAAGCTCCCGACGCTAATGAGGCCTCCAGAGCCTCTTCTGGTAGAAAATTGCGATTGGCTGAAGGCTTCTGCGCCTTGTGATTGGCTGCAGTCTGATTGACAGTGACAGCTGGCAATCAGAAGTCGCAGATGCCATCAGCCAATCACCCTGTGGGAGTGTATCCCATTGTGATTGGCTGAAGGCAATAGTGCCTTCTGATTGGTTTAAAAAAAATGACAGGTCCATCAGCCAATCAGACTGGGATATAGGGGTGTATCCCATTCTGATTGGCTCACATCTTGGCACCTTCTGATTGGCTGAAATTTGATTGACAGCCTTTTCAGCCAATCAGAAGGTGCCATTGGCAATTTTCTACCGGAAGAGGCTCTGGAGGCCTCATTAACTTCGGGGAGCTCCACGAGTGCAGAGCTCTGTTAGTTTTTAAAAATAAATACATTTTATAGCGCAGTTTCTTCAATGGCCCAGCTAGGGTAGAAGAGGAGAAGGCCAGGGACGTCGCGGACAGGTAAGTTTTACATTTATAATATTTATTTATGTTGTGTGTATTTGTGTATGTGTTATGCTAATGTTAAGCTTCTTTTTCCAGGGGCCGAGCCGGAGAACAGAAGATGGACGGGAACATGGTGGAAAGGTGAGTTCAATACTGTATTTGTAATGTTTATTTTTTATATGAACTGTTTAATTATGTACTAATTTAATGATTCTTTTTTTCCTAGGGGGTGCGATCTGAAGGGACATCTGCAAAGGTAAGTAGTTTTATTTATTCTATTTTAGCTTAGATTTAGGGGGTAAAGTCTAGATAGGTTGTAATGTATAGATAGGGGGTTATGTATAGATAGGGGGTTATATATAGACAGGGGGTAATGTATAGATAGGGGGTAATGTCTAGCTAGGGGGTTATGTATAGATAGGGGTTATGTATAGATAGGGGGTAATGTATAGATAGGGGGTTATGTATAGATAGGGGTAATGTCTAGATAGGGAGTAATGTATAGGGGGAAATATATTGTAGGTATATTTATATTTTTTATATATTTATATATGTATTGTATGCCTTTTCTTTGCAGGTGTGTAACAATTTTTTGTAGTGAGGGGAAGTTTGTAATGTCCTTTTTTTTTTGGTAGCAAAGTTTTTTTTTATTTTTTTGTTCCTTAGCTTTTTTATTTTGTGTAATTAGTGGGGTGGGGGTTTAATAGGGGATTAGGTAGGTAGTGTTAGGTAGGTAGGGGTTAATAGGATTAGGTAGAGGGTGGTTAGTTTAGATTTAGTGGTTTATTGGGGGGAGAATAGTGTAGTTTAGTGTTTGTACCTAGTGTCATGAGGGTCCTGGGGGACCATCATGGCACTTATGGGGTTAAAAACAGGGTTTTCGTTGTCCTATTAAGGTCTTCATAGACCTTTATGGGACTGATTGGGTTAAATAAAAGCTTAAGGGGGTCTGTATAGACCCCCATAAGTGATGGGGTTAAATAGGGCTAGAAGGGGTTAAATAGGCTTACATGGGGTTTAATAAGGCTAGAAGGGGTTAAATAGGCCCAGTTGGGTTATTAGGTCCAGATAGGTTTAAATAGGCCCAGTAAGGGTTAGATTGGTATAGTAAGGGTTAGTTAGGCCCAGTAAGGCTTATTAGGTACAGATAGGGTTTAGTTTGGGTTAATGGGGTATAGTTAGGGATAATAGTGTAGTGAAGTGCTTAGACTTTGCCATAAGTGTCCTGGAGGACCCTTGTGGCACTTGTAGGGTTAACCTAGGGGTTAATAGTGTTAATTAAAGGCTCATGGGGGTCTGTATTGACCCCCATGAGTGACAGGGTTAATTAAGGGCTTATGGGGGTTTAAGGAGCCGCGGGGGTCTAAGGAGCTGCGATGGTTGAATTTGAAGTACTTGGAGTACCCCCCACGGCAGGGCTTGTATGTAGAACTGCCGCGGAGGTCCCATTCAGGACCCCCGCTACAAGTGAATATGTGGGGGAGCCTGCGAGATCACCTTGCAGGCTTTCACTACTCCTGCCCTGTTGCTCCATGTTTGACACAGACGGCCGTGCTGTGCAGCTCATACTAATTTAATTTAATAGCGTTGCAACTAATTTTTAAGCACGTAGGGCTTACGTTCAAACCTTGTATCTACGATGCTGGAATTTAATATGGCTGTATATGTTGTATTGCTGCCCTTAAACCATTAAAGTTAGGCGTTGTTGTTGGCCCCTTACAAATCTCAAATGAGACTGTGTTGGGATCACTATTCCCCAAGTTTCCCCTATTTTGTTTCAATAGTTTTTATTGTCACAGAGTTGTAATCTTATACAGTATTAATGTTTCAGCGATGGCTCGCAGGCCAAATTTATGTTGTAGATTGCTTAACCGTAAACTTATATGACGGCGACATTTTCATTTAGTGACAGTTCACTTTTCTTGAATTGGTTTATCTCCTAGTTTGTCTGCTATCTGTGTTTATGTTTATTATATTTCTATTGCCTGTGTGGAGGTTGTCCATGCCCCCCATATTTCTAGACATTTTGGGTATGTGTTGTTAGTCGTGTGTGTGAATCTGTCAAACCACATTATGCCATTTAATTTGTGTATTACCTCTTGTATCCTGAGGTCTGGGGTTCGCCATTTTTGAGCTATGTGGCTTTTTGCTGAAAGCATCAGGTACTGAAACCATTTATTCTGGCTTTTCGAAATATGTGTAATAGGTCCACCCAGGAGGCATGTGTCAATTGACCAAGGGATTGGTGTATGCAGTGTCTTTGAGGCTAGTTTTAGCACTTTGTTCCAGAGGTTTAGGGCTATGGGGCATTCCCACCATATATGTTCGAATGTTCCCCTATCCTGGCAGTGCCTGAAACAGTGTGGGGGGATTCGCGTGTTAATGGTGTGTAGTTTTGCGGGTGTATAATATGCTCTATGGAGGAATTTTATGGATGTTTCCCTAAGGGAATAGCTCAGGGGGCTCTTCACAAGTTTGAGGCAGGTTTTCTCCCAGGCCTTATCGTCTTTTGGGGTTCCTATGTTTTGATCCCACTTCCTGTGTTGTTGTTGTGCGTCTCTCTAATTGCTGCATATAGTGGGCTTATGATGCCTTTTGTGAGTGGGGCTTTTTGGCAGATCACGCTTAGCCAGTTTGGTCTGGGGACTCCCCATTTCCTAATAAGTGTTGTTATGTAGTGTTTTATCTTACAAAAGTTGAAATGTTCTCTTAATGGGATGTTATGGTTATGTCGGAGCTGGTCAAGGGTAAGGACCTTATCATTTTGTATCCATTTATCTAGGGTGTCTAGTTTGTTCAAGGACCACCAGTTAATTGAGTCCTTGTCTAATGTATCCCATATCGTTGGTATTGTTAAAGTGGGTGTTAAGTTTGATAGGCCTCTTGTTATGTGGTGTGCCTTGTTGGTTTTGTACCAGGTGTGTAATATATGTCTGATGATTGGGTTGCTGTGTTTCTCGCATGCGTGTGGTATGGTGGACGACCATGTCACATTGTCCCATTTATGTGGGTGCATTTGTATGTTCTCCACAAATACCCAGATTGGCTGGTGCTCCACGCAGTGGGATTGGGGGAGGAATGCTAGTTGGGCTGATGTATAGTAAGCTTTTAAGTCCGGGCACGCTATGCCCCCGGTGTTATAATTGCTATATAGCAGCTTCTTTGAAATTCAAGTCTTTTCGTTTTATGGGAAAAGGGAGGGTCCTAAACAAGTACAAGCCTTGGTAATATGTTTAATTTGATGGAATTTATGCGTCCCGTCCAGGAGATCGGGAATTTACTCCAATTTTTTGTGTCTGCATATAGGGTTTTGAATATAGGTGGATAGTTGGCCTCATACAGCCCAGACAGGTCGGGGGTCAGTTTTATTCCCAGATAGTTGATTTGGTCTGAGGACCATGTAAAGTTATATTTTGTTTTTAGTCTGGTTAAGGTTTGTTCCGGAATGTTGGAGCCCATAGCCTCAGTTTTATTATAATTAACTTCTAATCCCGAAATCATTCCGAATTGGTCCAGGGTCTCCAGCAGGGGGGGTATAGAGGATTCCGGCTCGGTCACAGTGCATAGAATGTCATCTGCATACATGCAGCATTTGAATTGGTGGGACCCAACCTAAACCCCCTTGATACCCCCATCCACCCTGATTCTCTGTGCGAGAGGTTCTATCGCCAAAGCGAATAGTAATGGTGACAAGGGGCACCCCTGTCTCGTCCCTCTTTCTATGTCGATGTAATTTATGTTTTCCCCTTCTAGTTTCAGGAATGCTTTGGGTTTATTGTATAGGGTGTTAAAGACGTTGAGAAAATTTCCCCTGATCCCCATTTTGTGTAGCACTCCTTTCAGATAGCCCCACTCTAGGGAATCAAAGGCTTTCTCTAGGTCAAAAGCGATGGTGCAGAGTGATTTGTTGTTTGCTTTGGCTATATGCATAACATTCATTATCCTTCGGATGTTGTCCCCCGCCTGTCCGTGCGGCACGAAACCAACTTGATCTTTGTGTACCAATTTTGGGAGGAATTTTGAGATTCTGCAGGCCATAATTTTTGCTAGTATCTTAAGGTCGCCGTTTAATAGGGAGATGGGTCGATAGTTCTTGGCTTCTATGGGATCGCGGCCTGGAAGGTTCCCCTATTTTAACATTTGATATTATATCAATATTATTTGTGATGACTAAATCCAAGATGGCGTCATTTCTAGTAGGTTCTTGTATAACCTGGGCCAGATAATGATCTCAAGAACCTGCTCCCCTTCTCTGAGCTGCGGGTCTTATTTATCCAGCTTATTTCCGGGTCATTATAATCCCCCATTATTAGGACTTGCCAGCGCTCAGCTGCCTTATCTATCTGCAGCAATAATTGCAAATTATCACCCTTAATTATATTTGGGGGTTTATAGCATATTCCGACCGCTATATAACTCTCAGACTCAATGTCGCTAGCTCCTCCACACTTCTCTCTACCCCTTCCTACTCTCCCTCTCCTCCTTTCTCTTCCTTTCCTCCTCCCCACTTCTTCCTATCTCTATATACACACACAGGAAGCCCCCACCTCTATACACATACAGACTATTTATTTGGTGTTTGGTGTGAGTTTAGTGAGATCCCTGAACACAAATGGATAACACAATGTAATTTGGTCATTCTGATCCATTATCAGATACAGATAGGCTTATAGTGATAACAGTGGAGGGAGCAGTGCTTGCTTATATTGCCATGTCTTCTTCCAAGAGGATATCGAAAACCAGGTTCTGATCAGGAGAACAGCTAGAGAAAAAGGAAGGGTACAGGTGAGCATTGAGGAGAGGAGGGATATAGGTGAGTGTGGAGGAGATGAGTTATACAGTGAGTGTGGGGAGGTAAGGGATAGAGGTGAGCATACAGCAGGTGAGGGGTACAGGTGAACATAGAGGAGGTGAGGGGTACAGGTGAGCATACAGCAGGTGAGGGGTACAGGTGAGCATACAGCAGGTGAGGGGTACAGGTGAACATAGAGGAGGAGAGGTACAGGTGAACATACAGCAGGTGAGAGGTACAGGTGAACATAGAGGAGGTGAGGGGTACAGGTGAACATAGAGGAGGTGAGGGGTACAGGTGAATATAGAGGAGGTGAGGGGTACAGGTGAACATAGAGGAGGTGAGGGGTACAGGTGAGCATAGAGGAGGTGAGGGGTACAGGTGAGCATACAGCAGGTGGGGGGTACAGGTGAGCATAGAGGAGGTGAGGGGTACAGGTGAGCATACAGCAGGTGAGGGGTACAGGTGAACATAGAGGAGGTGAGGGGTACAGGTGAGCATAGAGGAGGTGAGGGGTACAGGTGAGCATACAGCAGGTGAGGGGTACAGGTGAGCATAGAGGAGGTGAGGGGTACTGGTGAGCATACAGCAGGTGAGGGGTACAGGTGAACATAGAGGAGGTGAGGGGTACAGGTGAACATAGAGGAGGAGAGGATACAGGTGAACATACAGGAGGTGAGGGGTACAGGTGAGCATACAGCAGGTGAGGGGTACAGGTGAACATAGAGAAGGTGAGGGGTACAGGTGAGCATACAGCAGGTGAGGGGTATAGGTGAGCATTGAGGAGAGGAGGGATACAGGTGAGCGTGGAGGAGTGGTACAGGTAAGATACCTGGGCATGTAGAGTAGGAGGTCCCTGCAGAGATGTTCGGTCGCCTGACTTTGTGATTTCCGCAATGAGTCTCCCGTCTTCAGCAGAGCAGCGATCTGATCCTGAAGCTCTGAAATCATCTGCATGAGACAGACAGATAAGAAGAGACAGCAGAGAAGACAGCACAAGTGAGGTAACAAGAGACCGCTCTGAGCACAGCTTCAGTCCATTTGCCCTTGGTCCATTTCTCCCTTTTTACTCCATGCATTCTCTCTTTCTCCATTATACTCTCTTATTCTGTGTTCAATCTCTCTCTGCACTCACCCGCCATTATCTCTCTCCGTTCTCTCTTTCCACTACCTCTCCAGTCTTTCCCCCTTCTCTCCACTTTATCTCTCCCCTCGCCTCCCATTCAGTCTCCCCTCTCTCTCCATTCTCTCTTCCCCCCTTCTCTCCACTCTATCTCTCCCCTCACCTCCCATTCAGTCTCCCCTCTCTCTCCATTCTCTCTTTCCCCCTTCTCTCCACTCTATCTCTCCCCTCACCTCCCATTCAGTCTCCCCTCTCTCTCCATTCTCTCTTTCCCCCTTCTCTATCTCTCCCCTCACCTCCCATTCAGTCTCCCCCTCTCTCCATTCTCTCTTTCCCCCTTCTCTCTGCTCTATCTCTCCCCTTCCCTCCCATTCAGTCCCCCCTCTCTCTCCATTCTCTCTTTCCCCTTCTCTCTGCTATATCTCTCCCCTCACCTCCCATTCAGTCTCCCCTCTCTCTCCATTCTCTCTTTCCCCCTTCTCTCCGCTCTATCTCTCCCCTCACCTCCCATTCAGTCTCCCCTCTCTCTCCATTCTCTCTTTCCCCCTTCTCTCCGCTCTATCTCTCCCCTTCCCTCCCATTCAGTCCCCCCTCTCTCTCCATTCTCTCTTTCCCCTTCTCTCTGCTATATCTCTCCCCTCACCTCCCATTCAGTCTCCCCTCTCTCTCCATTCTCTCTTTCCCCCTTCTCTCTGCTCTATCTTTCCCCTCACCTCCCATTCAGTCTCCCCTCTCTCTCCATTCTCTCTTTCCCCCTTCTCTCTGCTCTATCTCTCCCCTCACCTCCCATTCAGTCTCCCCTCTCTCTCCATTCTCTTTCCCCCTTCTCTCCACTCTATCTCTCCCCTCACCTCCCATTCAGTCTCCCCTCTCTCTCCATTCTCTTTCCCCCTTCTCTCCACACTATCTCTCCCCTCACCTTCCATTCAGTCTCCCCTCTCTCTCCATTCTCTCTTTCCCCCTTCTCTCTGCTCTATCTCTCCCCTCACCTCCCATTCAGTCTCCCCTCTCTCTCCATTCTCTCTTTCCCCCCTTCTCTCCCCTCACCTCTCATTCAGTCTCCCCTCTCTCTCCATTCTCTCTTTCCCCCTTCTCTCTGCTCTATCTCTCCCCTCACCTCCCATTCAGTCTCCCCTCTCTCTCCATTCTCTCTTTCCCCCTTCTCTCCTCTCTATCTCTCCCCTCAACTCCCATTCAGTCTCCCCCCTCTCTCCATTCTCTCTTTACCCCTTCTCTCCCCTCATCTCCCATTCAGTCTCCCCTCTCTCTCCATTCTCTCTTTCCCCCTTCTCTCCGCTCTATCTCTCCCCTCACCTCCCATTCAGTCTCCCCTCTCTCTCCATTCTCTCTTTCCCCCTTCTCTCCGCTCTATCTCTCTCCTCACCTCCCAATCAGTCTCCCCTCTCTCTCCCTTCTCTCTTTCCCCCTTCTCTCTGCTCTATCTCTCCCCTCACCTCCCATTCAGTCTCCCCTCTCTCTCCATTCTCTCTTTCCCCCTTCTCTCCGCTCTAGCTCTCCCCTCACCTCCCATTCAGTCTCCCCTCTCTCTCCCTTTTCTCTTTCCCCCTTCTCTCCGCTCTATCTCTCCCCTCACCGCCCATTCAGCCCCTCCTCGCTCTCCATTCTCTCTTTCCCTCTTCTCTCCCCTCACCTCCCATTCAGTCTCCCCTCTATCTTTCCCCTCACCTCCCATTCAGTCTCCCCTCTCTCTCCATTCTCTCTTTCCCCCTTCTCTCCGCTCTATCTCTCCCCTCACCTCCCATTCAGTCTCCCCTCTCTCTCCATTCTCTCTTTCCCCCTTCTCTCTGCTCTATCTCTCCCCTTCCCTCCCATTCAGTCCCCCCTCTCTCTCCATTCTCTCTTTCCCCTTCTCTCTGCTATATGTCTCCCCTCACCTCCCATTAAGTCTCCCCTCTCTCTCCATTCTCTCTTTCCCCCTTCTCTCCGCTCTATCTCTCCCCTCACCTCCCATTCAGTCTCCCCTCTCTCTCCATTCTCTCTTTCCCCCTTCTCTCCGCTCTATCTCTCCCCTTCCCTCCCATTCAGTCCCCCCTCTCTCTCCATTCTCTCTTTCCCCTTCTCTCTGCTATATCTCTCCCCTCACCTCCCATTCAGTCTCCCCTCTCTCTCCATTCTCTCTTTCCCCCTTCTCTCTGCTCTATCTTTCCCCTCACCTCCCATTCAGTCTCCCCTCTCTCTCCATTCTCTCTTTCCCCCTTCTCTCTGCTCTATCTCTCCCCTCACCTCCCATTCAGTCTCCCCTCTCTCTCCATTCTCTCTTTCCCCCTACTCTCCACTCTATCTCTCCCCTCACCTCCCATTCAGTCTCCCCTCTCTCTCCATTCTCTTTCCCCCTTCTCTCCACACTATCTCTCCCCTCACCTTCCATTCAGACTCCCCTCTCTCTCCATTCTCTCTTTCCCCCTTCTCTCCGCTCTATCTCTCCCCTCACCTCCCATTCAGTCTCCCCTCTCTCTCCATTCTCTCTTTCCCCCTTCTCTCCCCTCACCTCTCATTCAGTCTCCCCTCTCTCTCCATTCTCTCTTTCCCCCTTCTCTCTGCTCTATCTCTCCCCTCACCTCCCATTCAGTCTCCCCTCTCTCTCCATTCTCTCTTTCCCCCTTCTCTCCTGTCTATCTCTCCCCTCAACTCCCATTCAGTCTCCCCCCTCTCTCCATTCTCTCTTTACCCCTTCTCTCCCCTCATCTCCCATTCAGTCTCCCCTCTCTCTCCATTCTCTCTTTCCCCCTTCTCTCCGCTCTATCTCTCCCCTCACCTCCCATTCAGTCTCCCCTCTCTCTCCATTCTCTCTTTCCCCCTTCTCTCCGCTCTATCTCTTTCCTCACCTCCCAATCAGTCTCCCCTCTCTCTCCCTTCTCTCTTTCCCCCTTCTCTCTGCTCTATCTCTCCCCTCACCTCCCATTCAGTCTCCCCTCTCTCTCTCCATTCTCTCTTTCCCCCTTCTCTCCGCTCTAGCTCTCCCCTCACCTCCCATTCAGTCTCCCCTCTCTCTCCCTTTTCTCTTTCCCCCTTCTCTCCCCTCTATCTCTCCCCTCACCTCCCATTCAGCCCCTCCTCGCTCTCCATTCTCTCTTTCCCCCTTCTCTCCCCTCACCTCCCCGTCAGTCTCCCCTCTATCTTTCCCCTCACCTCCCATTCAGTCT
This sequence comes from Discoglossus pictus, assembly GCA_027410445.1. Lineage (NCBI taxonomy): Eukaryota > Metazoa > Chordata > Amphibia > Anura > Alytidae > Discoglossus > Discoglossus pictus. Next base: position 163,589 of record JAPZIH010000785.1, read on the forward strand.
CCCCTCTCTCTCCATTCTCTCTTTCCCCCTTCTCTCTGCTCTATCTCTCCCCTCAGCTTTCATTCAGTCTCCCCTCTCTCTCTATTCTCTCTTTCCCCCTTCTGCCCACTCTATCTCTCCCCTCACCTCCCATTCAGTCTCCCCTCTCTCTCCATTCTCTCTTTCCCCCTTCTCTCCACTCTATCTCTCCCCTCACCTCCCATTCAGTCTCCCCTCTCTCTCCATTCTCTTTTTCCACTACCTCTTCAGTCTTTCCCCCTTCTCTCCGCTCTATCTCTCCCCTCACCTCCCATTCAGTCTCCCCTCTCTCTCCATTCTCTCTTTCCCCCTTCTCTCTGCTCTATCTCTCCCCTCCCCTCCCATTCAGTCTCCCCTCTCTCTCCATTCTCTCTTTCCCCCTTCTCTCCGCTCTATCTCTCCCCTCACCTCCCATTCAGTCCCCCCTGTCTCTCCATTCTCTCTTTCCCCCTTCTCTCCACACTATCTCTCCCCTCACCTCCCATTCAGTCTCCCCTCTCTCTCCATTCTCTCTTTCCCCCTTCTCTCCGCTCTATCTTTCCCCTCACCTCCCATTCAGTCTCCCCTCTCTCTCCATTCTCTCTTTTCCCCTTCTCTCCGCTCTATCTCTCCCCTCAGCTCCCATTCAGTCTCCCCTCTCTCTCCATTACCTCTCCCGTCTTTCCCCCTTCTCTCCGCTCTATCTCTCACCTCACCTCCCATTCGGTCTCCCCACTCTCTCCATTCTCTCTATCCACCTCTCTTTCCCCAGTCACTCCCAGGGTTGTTGCCCCTCTCTCAGACCTGCCGGTGGATGTCTATGTCCCGTTTCATGGCCTTGTTTTGCAGACTTGCTCTTTTCAGGGAGGGCGGCAGAAAAGTCATGTGATCCTGGGGGGGGGGGGGGGGGGGTGTCATTATATAGGTATCTAGTCGAAAGTAGCCATTGTACTGAGATATATAAAGAGAGAGAGAGACACAGAGATACTCACAATGGCCCACATGTCTCACCTGTACAACTCTCTCCAGAGCGCTCTCTTTAACTTTCTGCTGCTGGTCCAGGAAACTATTCAACTCTGAGTGAGATAGAGCGGTCACATCATCTGCCTGGTCCTGAGAGAGAGAGAGAGAGAGAGAGAGAGAGAGAGAGCGAGAGAGTGAGATAGAGCGGTCACATCATCTGCCTGGTCCTGAGAGAGAGAGAGAGAGAGAGAGAGTGAGATAGAGCGGTCACATCATCTGCCTGGTCCTGAGAGAGGGAGAGAGAGAGCGAGAGAGTGAGATAGAGCGGTCACATCATCTGCCTGGTCCTGAGAGAGAGAGAGAGAGAGAGAGCGAGAGAGTGAGATAGAGCGGTCACATCATCTGCCTGGTCCTGAGAGAGAGAGAGAGAGAGAGAGTGAGATAGAGCGGTCACATCATCTGCCTGGTCCTGAGAGAGAGAGAGAGAGAGAGAGAGAGAGAGTGAGATAGAGCGGTCACATCATCTGCCTGGTCCTGAGAGAGAGAGAGAGAGAGAGAGAGAGAGAGTGAGATAGAGCGGTCACATCATCTGCCTGGTCCTGAGTGAGAGAGAGAGAGAGAGAGAGCGAGAGAGTGAGATAGAGCGGTCACATCATCTGCCTGGTCCTGAGAGAGAGAGAGACAGAGAGAGAGAGAGAGAGAGAGAGCAGTCACATCATCTGCCTGGTCCTGAGAGAGAGAGAGAGAGAGCGAGAGAGTGAGATAGAGCGGTCACATCATCTGCCTGGTCCTGAGAGAGAGAGAGAGAGAGAGCGAGAGAGTGAGATAGAGCGGTCACATCATCTGCCTGGTCCTGAGAGAGGGAGAGAGAGAGCGAGATAGAGCGGTCACATCATCTGCCTGGTCCTGAGAGAGAGAGAGAGAGAGAGAGAGAGCGAGAGAGTGAGATAGAGCGGTCACATCATCTGCCTGGTCCTGAGAGAGAGAGAGAGAGAGAGAGAGAGAGTGAGATAGAGCAGTCACATCATCTGCCTGGTCCTGAGAGAGGGAGAGAGAGAGAGAGCGAGAGAGTGAGATAGAGCGGTCACATCATCTGCCTGGTCCTGAGAGAGAGAGAGAGAGAGAGAGAGAGGGGCAAGAGAGAGTGAGATAGAGCGGTCACATCATCTGCCTTGTCCTGAGAGAGAGAGAGAGAGAGAGAGAGAGGGCAAGAGAGAGTGAGATAGAGCGGTCACATCATCTGCCTTGTCCTGAGAGAGAGAGAGAGAGAGAGGGCAAGAGAGAGTGAGATAGAGCGGTCACATCATCTGCCTTGTCCTGAGAGAGGGAGAGAGAGAGAGAGAGAGAGAGAGAGAGAGGGAGATAGAGCTATCACATCATCTGCCTGGTCCTGAGAGAGAGAGGGAGAGAGAGAGAGAGAGAGAGAGAGAGAGAAAGAGCTGTCACATTATCTGCCTGGTCCTGAGAGACAGCAAGAGAGAGAGAGAGAGAGGGGGCAAGAGAGAGTGAGATAGAGAGGGCAAGAGAGAGTGAGATAGAGCTATCACATCAGGTGCCTGGTCCTGAGAGAGAGCAAGAGATTGAGAGAGAGAGGGGGGCAAGAGAGAGAGAGGGGGCAAGAGTGAGAGAGAATAAGAGAGGGTGAGACAGAGAGAGCGCAAGAGATTGAGGGAGAGAGACAGGGAGAGAGAGAGGGGGCAAGAGTGAGAGAGAAAAGGAGAGGGTGAGACAGAGAGAGAGCAAGAGATTGAGAGAGAGAGGGTTCAAGAGAGAGAGAGGGGGCAAGAGTGAGAGAGGGAGAGAGAAAAAGAGAGGGTGAGACAGAGAGAGAGCAAGAGATTGAGGGAGAGAGAGAGGGGGCAAGAGAGAGAGAGGGGCAAGAGTGAGAGAGAAAAGGAGAGGGTGAGACAGAGAGAGAGCAAGAGATTGAGAGAGCGAGTGAGAGAGTCTAAGAGAGTGAGAAATAAAGAGAGAGAGACAGAGAGAGAGAGTGAGAGAAACCATACCGCCTCCAAAAACATATATAGCTCCCATCATCATACACCTCAGACCTGGTATGTCTCGCTGAGCTTGTGGAGCTGTCTCTTTAGCTCTAAGATCTCCAGGACGCTGGCCGGGCGCACAATGTCTCGGAACGTTTTCAGTTGGCGCAGCTCATTCTGAGCATCTCTCAGCGCCTTGTCCACAGCCTGGAGCTGGAGCAGGAGACCTGAGAGACAGACAGAGACAGGCAAGAGACAGACAGGTGAGAAATAGACCATCAATAGGCAAGACAGAGAGTGATCTTTTCTACATAGTGAGTACTTATTGGGTCTGTGAGGGACTGCCATGTAATCTTTTCTACATACTGAGTACTTATTGGGACTGTGAGGGACTGCCGTGTAATCTTTTCTACATACTGAGTACTTATTGGGTCTGTGAGGGAGTGCCGTGTAATCTTTTCTACATACTGAGTACTTATTAGGTCTGTGAGGGAGTGCCGTGTAATCTTTTCTACATACTGAGTACTTATTGGGTCTGTGAGGGAGTGGCGTGTGATCTTTTATACATACTGAGTACTTATTAGGTCTGTGAGGGAGTGCCGTGTAATCTTTTCTACATACTGAGTACTTATTGGGTCTGTGAGGGACTGCTGTGTAATCTTTTCTACATACTGAGTACTTATTGGGTCTGTGAGGGAGTGCCGTGTAATCTTTTCTACATACTGAGTACTTATTAGGTCTGTGAGGGAGTGGCGTGTAATCTTTTCTACATACTGAGTACTTATTAGGTCTGTGAGGGAGTGCCGTGTAATCTTTTCTACATACTGAGTACTTATTGGGTCTGTGAGGGAGTGGCGTGTAATCTTTTCTACATACTGAGTACTTATTAGGTCTGTGAGGGAGTGCCGTGTAATCTTTTCTACATACTGAGTACTTATTGGGTCTGTGAGGGACTGCTGTGTAATCTTTTCTACATACTGAGTACTTATTAGGTCTGTGAGGGACTGGCGTGTAATCTTTTCTACATAGTGAGTACTTATTGGGACTGTGAGGGACTGCCGTGTAATCTTTTCTACATACTGAGTACTTATTGGGTCTGTGAGGGACTGCTGTGTAATCTATTCTACATACTGAGTACTTATTAGGTCTGTGAGGGACTGCCGTGTAATCTTTTCTACATAGTGAGTACTTATTGGGTCTGTGAGGGACTGCCGTGTAATCTTTTCTACATACTGAGTACTTATTGGGTCTGTGAGGGACTGCTGTGTAATCTTTTCTACATACTGAGTACTTATTAGGTCTGTGAGGGACTGGCGTGTAATCTTTTCTACATAGTGAGTACTTATTGGGTCTGTGAGGGACTGCCATGTAATCTTTTCTACATACTGAGTACTTATTGGGACTGTGAGGGACTGCCGTGTAATCTTTTCTACATACTGAGTACTTATTGGGACTGTGAGGGACTGCCGTGTAATCTTTTCTACATACTGAGTACTTATTAGGTCTGTGAGGGACTGCCATGTAATCTTTTCTACATACTGAGTACTTATTGGGTCTGTGAGGGAGTGCCGTGTAATCTTTTCTACATACTGAGTACTTATTAGGTCTGTGAGGGAGTGGCGTGTAATCTTTTCTACATACTGAGTACTTATTAGGTCTGTGAGGGAGTGCCGTGTAATCTTTTCTACATACTGAGTACTTATTGGGTCTGTGAGGGAGTGGCGTGTAATCTTTTCTTCATACTGAGTACTTATTAGGTCTGTGAGGGAGTGCCGTGTAATCTTTTCTACATACTGAGTACTTATTGGGTCTGTGAGGGACTGCTGTGTAATCTTTTCTACATAGTGAGTACTTATTGGGTCTGTGAGGGAGTGGCGTGTAATCTTTTCTACATACTGAGTACTTATTGGGACTGTGAGGGACTGCCGTGTAATCTTTTCTACATACTGAGTACTTATTGGGACTGTGAGGGACTGCCGTGTAATCTTTTCTACATACTGAGTACTTATTGGGTCTGTGAGGGACTGCTGTGTAATCTATTCTACATACTGAGTACTTATTAGGTCTGTGAGGGACTGCCGTGTAATCTTTTCTACATACTGAGTACTTATTAGGTCTGTGAGGGACTGCCGTGTAATCTTTTCTACATACTGAGTACCTATTGGGACTGTGAGGGAGTGGCGTGTAATGTTTTCTACATAGTGAGTACTTATTGGGACTGTGAGGGACTGCCGTGTAATCTTTTCTACATACTGAGTACTTATTAGGTCTGTGAGGGACTGCCATGTAATCTTTTCTACATACTGAGTACTTATTGGGTCTGTGAGGGAGTGGCGTGTAATCTTTTCTTCATACTGAGTACTTATTAGGTCTGTGAGGGAGTGCCGTGTAATCTTTTCTACATACTGAGTACTTATTGGGTCTGTGAGGGACTGCTGTGTAATCTTTTCTACATAGTGAGTACTTATTGGGTCTGTGAGGGAGTGGCGTGTAATCTTTTCTACATACTGAGTACTTATTGGGACTATGAGGGACTGCCGTGTAATCTTTTCTACATAGTGAGTACTTATTGGGTCTGTAAGGGAGTGTCGTGTAATATTTTCTACATACTGAGTACTTATTAGGTCTGTGAGGGACTGCTGTGTAATCTTTTCTACATAGTGAGTACTTATTGGGTCTGTGAGGGAGTGTCGTGTAATATTTTCTACATACTGAGTACTTATTGGGTCTGTGAGGGAGTGGCGTGTAATCTTTTCTACATACTGAGTACCTATTGGGACTGTGAGGGAGTGGCGTGTAATGTTTTCTACATAGTGAGTACTTATTGGGTCTGTGAGGGAGTGGTGTGTAATCTTTTCTACATACTGAGTACTTATTGGGAATGTGAGGGACTGCCGTGTAATCTTTTCTACATACTGAGTACTCATTGGGTCTGTGAGGGAGTGCCGTGTAAACTTTTCTACATACTGAGTACTTATTGGGTCTGTGAGGGAGTGGCGTGTAATCTTTTCTACATACTGAGTACTTATTGGGTCTGTGAGGGAGTGCCGTGTAAACTTTTCTACATACTGAGTACTTATTGGGAATGTGAGGGAGTGGCGTGTAATCTTTTCTACATACTGAGTACTTATTAGATCTGTGAGGGACTGCCGTGTAAACTTTTCTACATACTGAGTACTTATTGGGTCTGTGAGGGAGTGGCGTGTAATCTTTTCTACATACTGAGTACTTATTGGGTCTGTGAGGGACTGCCGTGTAATCTTTTCTACATAGTGAGTACTTATTGGGTCTGTGAGGGAGTGTCGTGTAATATTTTCTACATACTGAGTACTTATTAGGTCTGTGAGGGACTGCTGTGTAATCTTTTCTACATAGTGAGTACTTATTGGGTCTGTGAGGGAGTGTTGTGTAATATTTTCTACATACTGAGTACTTATTAGGTCTGTGAGGGACTGCTGTGTAATCTTTTCTACATAGTGAGTACTTATTGGGTCTGTGAGGGACTGCCGTGTAATCTTTTCTACATACTGAGTACTTATTGGGAATGTCAGGGACTGCCGTGTAATATTTTCTACATATTGATTCCTCATTAGGTCTGTGAGGGACTGCTGTGTAATCTTTTCTACATAGTGAGTACTTATTGGGTCTGTGAGGGAGTGGCGTGTAATCTTTTCTACATACTAAGGACCTATTGGGAGTGTGAGGGAGTGGCATGTAATGTTTTCTACATAGTGAGTACTTATTGGGTCTGTGAAGGGAGTGGTGTGTAATCTTTTCTACATACTGAGTACTTATTAGGTCTGTGAGGGACTGCTGTGTAATCTTTTCTACATACTGAGTACTTATTAGGTCTGTGAGGGACTGGCGTGTAATCTTTTCTACATAGTGAGTACTTATTAGGTCTGTGAGGGACTGCCATGTAATCTTTTCTACATACTGAGTACTTATTGGGTCTGTGAGGGACTGCCATGTAATCTTTTCTACATACTGAGTACTTATTGGGACTGTGAGGGACTGCCGTGTAATCTTTTCTACATACTGAGTACTTATTGGGACTGTGAGGGACTGCCGTGTAATCTTTTCTACATACTGAGTACTTATTAGGTCTGTGAGGGACTGCCATGTAATCTTTTCTACATACTGAGTACTTATTGGGTCTGTGAGGGAGTGCCGTGTAATCTTTTCTACATACTGAGTACTTATTAGGTCTGTGAGGGAGTGGCGTGTAATCTTTTCTACATACTGAGTACTTATTAGGTCTGTGAGGGAGTGCCGTGTAATCTTTTCTACATACTGAGTACTTATTGGGTCTGTGAGGGAGTGGCGTGTAATCTTTTCTACATACTGAGTACTTATTAGGTCTGTGAGGGAGTGCCGTGTAATCTTTTCTACATACTGAGTACTTATTGGGTCTGTGAGGGACTGCTGTGTAATCTTTTCTACATAGTGAGTACTTATTGGGTCTGTGAGGGAGTGGCGTGTAATCTTTTCTACATACTGAGTACTTATTGGGACTGTGAGGGACTGCCGTGTAATCTTTTCTACATACTGAGTACTTATTGGGACTGTGAGGGACTGCCGTGTAATCTTTTCTACATACTGAGTACTTATTGGGTCTGTGAGGGACTGCCGTGTAATCTTTTCTACATACTGAGTACTTATTAGGTCTGTGAGGGACTGCCATGTAATCTTTTCTACATACTGAGTACTTATTAGGTCTGTGAGGGACTGCCGTGTAATCTTTTCTACATAGTGAGTACTTATTGGGTCTGTGAGGGACTGCCGTGTAATCTTTTCTACATACTGAGTACTTATTAGGTCTGTGAGGGACTGCCGTGTAATCTTTTCTACATAGTGAGTACTTATTGGGTCTGTGAGGGACTGCTGTGTAATCTTTTCTACATACTGAGTACTTATTGGGACTATGAGGGACTGCCGTGTAATCTTTTCTACATAGTGAGTACTTATTGGGACTATGAGGGACTGCTGTGTAATCTTTTCTACATACTGAGTACTTATTGGGACTATGAGGGACTGCCGTGTAATCTTTTCTACATAGTGAGTACTTATTGGGACTATGAGGGACTGCTGTGTAATCTTTTATACATACTGAGTACTTATTGGGTCTGTAAGGGAGTGTCGTGTAATATTTTCTACATACTGAGTACCTATTGGGACTGTGAGGGAGTGGCGTGTTATGTTTTCTACATACTGAGTACTTATTGGGTCTGTGAGGGACTGCTGTGTAATCTATTCTACATACTGAGTACTTATTAGGTCTGTGAGGGACTGCCGTGTAATCTTTTCTACATACTGAGTACTTATTAGGTCTGTGAGGGACTGCCGTGTAATCTTTTCTACATAGTGAGTACTTATTGGGTCTGTGAGGGACTGCTGTGTAATCTTTTCTACATACTGAGTACTTATTGGGACTATGAGGGACTGCCGTGTAATCTTTTCTACATAGTGAGTACTTATTGGGACTATGAGGGACTGCTGTGTAATCTTTTCTACATACTGAGTACTTATTGGGTCTGTAAGGGAGTGTCGTGTAATATTTTCTACATACTGAGTACTTATTAGGTCTGTGAGGGACTGCTGTGTAATCTTTTCTACATAGTGAGTACTTATTGGGTCTGTGAGGGAGTGTCGTGTAATATTTTCTACATACTGAGTACTTATTGGGTCTGTGAGGGAGTGGCGTGTAATCTTTTCTACATACTGAGTACCTATTGGGACTGTGAGGGAGTGGCGTGTAATGTTTTCTACATAGTGAGTACTTATTGGGTCTGTGAGGGAGTGGTGTGTAATCTTTTCTACATACTGAGTACTTATTGGGAATGTGAGGGACTGCCGTGTAATCTTTTCTACATACTGAGTACTCATTGGGTCTGTGAGGGAGTGCCGTGTAAACTTTTCTACATACTGAGTATTAATTGGGTCTGTGAGGGAGTGGCGTGTAATCTTTTCTACATACTGAGTACTTATTGGGTCTGTGAGGGACTGCCGTGTAATCTTTTCTACATACTGAGTACTTATTGGGTCTGTGAGGGAGTGCCGTGTAAACTTTTCTACATACTGAGTACTTATTGGGAATGTGAGGGAGTGGCGTGTAATCTTTTCTACATACTGAGTACTTATTAGGTCTGTGAGGGACTGCCGTGTAAACTTTTCTACATACTGAGTACTTATTGGGTCTGTGAGGGAGTGGCGTGTAATCTTTTCTACATACTGAGTACTTATTGGGTCTGTGAGGGACTGCCGTGTAATCTTTTCTACATAGTGAGTACTTATTGGGTCTGTGAGGGAGTGTCGTGTAATATTTTCTACATACTGAGTACTTATTAGGTCTGTGAGGGACTGCTGTGTAATCTTTTCTACATAGTGAGTACTTATTGGGTCTGTGAGGGAGTGTTGTGTAATATTTTCTACATACTGAGTACTTATTGGGTCTGTGAGGGACTGCTGTGTAATCTTTTCTACATACTGAGTACTTATTGGGACTATGAGGGACTGCCGTGTAATCTTTTCTACATAGTGAGTACTTATTGGGTCTGTAAGGGAGTGTCGTGTAATATTTTCTACATACTGAGTACTTATTAGGTCTGTGAGGGACTGCTGTGTAATCTTTTCTACATAGTGAGTACTTATTGGGTCTGTGAGGGAGTGTTGTGTAATATTTTCTACATACTGAGTACTTATTAGGTCTGTGAGGGACTGCTGTGTAATCTTTTCTACATAGTGAGTACTTATTGGGTCTGTGAGGGAGTGTCGTGTAATATTTTCTACATACTGAGTACTTATTGGGTCTGTGAGGGAGTGTCGTGTAATATTTTCTACATACTGAGTACTTATTGGGTCTGTTAGGGAGTGGCGTGTAATCTTTTCTACATACTGAGTACCTATTGGGACTGTGAGGGACTGGCGTGTAATCTTTTCTACATACTGAGTACTTATTGGGACTGTGAGGGAGTGGCGTGTAATGTTTTCTACATAGTGAGTACTTATTGGGTCTGTGAGGGAGTGGCGTGTAATGTTTTCTACATAGTGAGTACTTATTGGGTCTGTGAGGGAGTGGCGTGTAATCTTTTCTACATACTGAGTACTTATTGGGTCTGTGAGGGAGTGGCGTGTAATGTTTTCTACATAGTGAGTACTTATTGGGTCTGTGAGGGAGTGGTGTGTAATCTTTTCTACATACTGAGTACTTATTGGGAATGTGAGGGACTGCCGTGTAATCTTTTCTACATACTGAGTACTCATTGGGTCTGTGAGGGAGTGCCGTGTAAACTTTTCTACATACTGAGTACTTATTGGGTCTGTGAGGGAGTGGCGTGTAATCTTTTCTACATACTGAGTACTTATTGGGTCTGTGAGGGACTGCCGTGTAATCTTTTCTACATACTGAGTACTTATTGGGTCTGTGAGGGAGTGCCGTGTAAACTTTTCTACATACTGAGTACTTATTGGGAATGTGAGGGAGTGGCGTGTAATCTTTTCTACATACTGAGTACTTATTAGGTCTGTGAGGGACTGCCGTGTAAACTTTTCTACATACTGAGTACTTATTGGGTCTGTGAGGGAGTGGCGTGTAATCTTTTCTACATACTGAGTACTTATTGGGTCTGTGAGGGACTGCCGTGTAATCGTTTCTACATAGTGAGTACTTATTGGGTCTGTGAGGGAGTGTCGTGTAATATTTTCTACATACTGAGTACTTATTAGGTCTGTGAGGGACTGCTGTGTAATCTTTTCTACATAGTGAGTACTTATTGGGTCTGTGAGGGAGTGTTGTGTAATATTTTCTACATACTGAGTACTTATTAGGTCTGTGAGGGACTGCTGTGTAATCTTTTCTACATAGTGAGTACTTATTGGGTCTGTGAGGGAGTGTCGTGTAATATTTTCTACATACTGAGTACTTATTAGGTCTGTGAGGGACTGCTGTGTAATCTTTTCTACATAGTGAGTACTTATTGGGTCTGTGAGGGAGTGGCGTGTAATGTTTTCTACATAGTGAGTACTTATTGGGTCTGTGAGGGAGTGGTGTGTAATCTTTTCTACATACTGAGTACTTATTGGGTCTGTGAGGGAGTGGCGTGTAATCTTTTCTACATACTGAGTACTTATTGGGTCTGTGAGGGAGTGGCGTGTAATCTTTTCTACATACTGAGTACTTATTGGGAATGTGAGGGACTGCCGTGTAATCTTTTCTACATACTGAGTACTCATTGGGTCTGTGAGGGAGTGCCGTGTAAACTTTTCTACATACTGAGTACTTATTGGGTCTGTGAGGGAGTGCCGTGTAATCTTTTCTACATACTGAGTACTTATTGGGTCTGTGAGGGACTGCTGTGTAATCTTTTCTACATACTGAGTACTTATTGGGTCTGTGAGGGAGTGCCGTGTAAACTTTTCTACATACTGAGTACTTATTGGGAATGTGAGGGAGTGGCGTGTAATCTTTTCTACATACTGAGTACTTATTAGGTCTGTGAGGGACTGCCGTGTAAACTTTTCTACATACTGAGTACTTATTGGGTCTGTGAGGGAGTGGCGTGTAATCTTTTCTACATACTGAGTACTTATTGGGTCTGTGAGGGACTGCCGTGTAATCTTTTCTACATAGTGAGTACTTATTGGGTCTGTGAGGGAGTGTTGTGTAATATTTTCTACATACTGAGTACTTATTAGGTCTGTGAGGGACTGCTGTGTAATCTTTTCTACATAGTGAGTACTTATTGGGTCTGTGAGGGAGTGTCGTGTAATATTTTCTACATACTGAGTACTTATTAGGTCTGTGAGGGACTGCTGTGTAATCTTTTCTACATAGTGAGTACTTATTGGGTCTGTGAGGGAGTGGCGTGTAATCTTTTCTACATACTAAGGACCTATTGGGACTGTGAGGGAGTGGCATGTAATGTTTTCTACATAGTGAGTACTTATTGGGTCTGTGAAGGGAGTGGTGTGTAATCTTTTCTACATACTGAGTACTTATTAGGTCTGTGAGGGACTGCTGTGTAATCTTTTCTACATACTGAGTACTTATTAGGTCTGTGAGGGACTGCCGTGTGATCTTTTCTACATAGTGAGTACTTATTGGGTCTGTGAGGGACTGCCGTGTAATCTTTTCTACATACTGAGTACTTATTAGGTCTGTGAGGGACTGCCGTGTAATCTTTTCTACATACTGAGTACTTATTGGGAATGTGAGGTACTGCCGTGTAATCTTTTCTACATACTGAGTACTTATTGGGAATGTGAGGGACTGCCGTGTAATCTTTTCTACATACTGAGTATTTATTAGGTCTGTGAGGGACTGCCGTGTAATCTTTTCTACATACTGAGTACTTATTAGGTCTGTGAGGGACTGCCGTGTAATCTTTTCTACATACTGAGTACTTATTCGGTCTGTGAGGGACTGCCGTGTAATCTTTTCTACATACTGAGTACTTATTGGGAATGTGAGGGACTGCCGTGTAATGTTTTCTACATACTGAGTACTTATTGGGACTGTGAGGGACTGCCGTGTAATCTTTTTTACATAATGAGTACTTATTGGGTCTGTGAGGGAGTGGCGTGTAATCTTTTCTACATACTGAGTACTTATTGGGTCTGTGAGGGACTGCCGTGTAATCTTTTCTACATACTGAGTACTTATTGGGAATGTGAGGGACTGTCGTGTAATGTTTTCTACATACTGAGTACTTATTGGGACTGTGAGGGACTGCCGTGTAATCTTTTTTACATAATGAGTACTTATTGGGTCTGTGAGGGAGTGCCGTGTAATCTTTTCTACATACTGAGTACTTATTGGGTCTGTGAGGGACTGCCGTGTAATCTTTTCTACATACTGAGTACTTATTAGGTCTGTGAGGGACTGCCGTGTAATCTTTTCTACATACTGAGTACTTATTAGGTCTGTGAGGGACTGCCGTGTAATCTTTTCTACATACTGAGTACTTATTGGGTCTGTGAGGGACTGCCGTGTAATCTTTTCTACATACTGAGTACTTATTAGGTCTGTGAGGGACTGCCGTGTAATCTTTTCTACATACTGAGTACTTATTGGGTCTGTGAGGGACTGCCGTGTAATCTTTTCTACATACTGAGTACTTATTGGGAATGTCAGGGACTGCCGTGTAATCTTTTCTACATACTGAGTACTTATTGTAACTGTGAGGGACTGCCGTGTAATCTTTTCTATATACTGAGTACTTATTGGGTCTGTGAGGGACTGCCGTGTAATCTTTTCTACATACTGAGTACTTATTAGGTCTGTGAGGGACTGCCGTGTAATCTTTTCTACATACTGAGTACTTATTGGGAATGTGAGGTACTGCCGTGTAATCTTTTCTACATACTGAGTACTTATTGGGTCTGTGAGGGAGTGCCGTGTAATCTTTTCTACATACTGAGAACTAATTAGGTCTGTGAGGGACTGCCGTGTAATCTTTTCTACATACTGAGTACTTATTGGGTCTGTGAGGGACTGCCGTGTAATCTTTTCTACATACTGAGTACTTATTGGGAATGTGAGGTACTGCCGTGTAATCTTTTCTACATACTGAGTACTTATTGGGTCTGTGAGGGACTGCCGTGTAATCTTTTCTACATACTGAGTACTTATTAGGTCTGTGAGGGACTGCCGTGTAATCTTTTCTACATACTGAGTACTTATTGGGTCTGTGAGGGACTGCCGTGTAATCTTTTCTACAAACTGAGTACTTATTGGGTCTGTGAGGGACTGCCGTGTAATCTTTTCTACATACTGAGTACTTATTGGGTCTGTGAGGGAGTGCCGTGTAATCTTTTCTACATACTGAGAACTAATTAGGTCTGTGAGGGACTGCCGTGTAATCTTTTCTACATACTGAGAACTAATTAGGTCTGTGAGGGACTGCCGTGTAATCTTTTCTACATACTGAGTACTTATTTGGGAATGTGAGGGACTGCCGTGTAATCTTTTCTACATACTGAGTACTTATTGGGAATGTGAGGTACTGTCGTGTAATGTTTTCTACATACTGAGTACTTATTGGGTCTGTGAGGGACTGCCGTGTAATCTTTTCTACATACTGAGTACTTATTAGGTCTGTGAGGGACTGGCGTGTAATCTTTTCTACATACTGAGTACTTATTAGGTCTGTGAGGGACTGCCGTGTAATCTTTTCTACATACTGAGTACTTATTGGGTCTGTGAGGGACTGCCGTGTAATCTTTTCTACATACTGAGTACTTATTAGGTCTGTGAGGGACTGCCGTGTAATCTTTTCTACATACTGAGTACTTATTGGGTCTGTGAGGGACTGCCGTGTAATCTTTTCTACATACTGAGTACTTATTGGGAATGTCAGGGACTGCCGTGTAATCTTTTCTACATACTGAGTACTTATTGGAACTGTGAGGGACTGCCGTGTAATCTTTTCTATATACTGAGTACTTATTGGGTCTGTGAGGGACTGCCGTGTAATCTTTTCTACATACTGAGTACTTATTAGGTCTGTGAGGGACTGCCGTGTAATCTTTTCTACATACTGAGTACTTATTGGGTCTGTGAGGGACTGCCGTGTAATCTTTTCTACATACTGAGTACTTATTAGGTCTGTGAGGGACTGCCGTGTAATCTTTTCTACATACTGAGTACTTATTGGGAATGTGAGGTACTGCCGTGTAATCTTTTCTACATACTGAGTACTTATTGGGAATGTGAGGGACTGCCGTGTAATCTTTTCTACATACTGAGTACTTATTAGGTCTGTGAGGGACTGCCGTGTAATCTTTTCTACATACTGAGTACTTATTAGGTCTGTGAGGGACTGCCGTGTAATCTTTTCTACATACTGAGTACTTATTAGGTCTGTGAGGGACTGCCGTGTAATCTTTTCTACATACTGAGTACTTATTGGGTCTGTGAGGGACTGCCGTGTAATCTTTTCTACATACTGAGTACTTATTAGGTCTTTGATGGACTGCCGTGTAATCTTTTCTACATACTGAGTACTTATTGGGTCTGTGAGGGACTGCCGTGTAATCTTTTCTACATACTGAGTACTTATTAGGTCTGTGAGGGACTGCCGTGTAATCTTTTCTACATACTGAGTACTTATTGGGTCTGTGAGGGACTGCCGTGTAATCTTTTCTACAAACTGAGTACTTATTGGGTCTGTGAGGGACTGCCGTGTAATCTTTTCTACATACTGAGTACTTATTGGGTCTGTGAGGGACTGCCGTGTAATCTTTTCTACATACTGAGTACTTATTGGGTCTGTGAGGGACTGCCGTGTAATCTTTTCTACATACTGAGTACTTATTGGGTCTGTGAGGGACTGCCGTGTAATCTTTTCTACATACTGAGTACTTATTGGGACTGTGAGGGAGTGCCGTGTAATCTTTTCTACATACTGAGTACTTATTAGGTCTGTGAGGGACTGCCATGTAATCTTTTCTACATACTGAGTACTTATTGGGACTGTGAGGGACTGCCATGTAATCTTTTCTACATACTGAGTACTTATTGGGACTGTGAGGGAGTGCCGTGTAATCTTTTCTACATACTGAGTACTTATTAGGTCTGTGAGGGACTGCCATGTAATCTTTTCTACATACTGAGTACTTATTGGGTCCATGAGGGAGTGGCGTGTAATCTTTTCTACATACTGAGTACTTATTAGGACTGTGAGGGACTGCCGTGTAATCTTTTCTACATACTGAGTACTTATTGGGTCTGTGAGGGACTGCCGTGTAATGTTTTCTACATACTGAGTACTTATTGGGTCTGTGAGGGACTGCCGTGTAATGTTTTCTACATACTGAGTACTTATTGGGTCTGTGAGGGACTGCTGTGTACTGTTTTCTACATACTGAGTACTTATTGGGTCTGTGAGGGACTGCCGTGTACTGTTTTCTACATACTGAGTACTTCTTGGGACTGTGAGGGACTGCAGTGTAATCTTTTCTACATACTGAGTACTTATTAGGTCTGTGATGGAGTGCCGTGTAATCTTTTCTACATACTGAGTACTTATTAGGTCTGTGAGGGACTGCCGTGTAATCTTTTCTACATACTGAGTACTTATTAGGTCTGTGAGGGACTGCCGTGTAATCTTTTCTACATACTGAGTACTTATTGGGTCTGTGAGGGACTGCCGTGTAATCTTTTCTACATACTGAGTACTTATTAGGTCTGTGAGGGACTGCCGTGTAATCTTTTCTACATACTGAGTACTTATTAGGTCTGTGAGGGACTGCCGTGTAATCTTTTCTACATACTGAGTACTTATTGGGTCTGTGAGGGACTGCCGTGTAATCTTTTCTACAAACTGAGTACTTATTGGGTCTGTGAGGGACTGCCGTGTAATCTTTTCTACATACTGAGTACTTATTGGGTCTGTGAGGGACTGCCGTGTAATCTTTTCTACATACTGAGAACTAATTAGGTCTGTGAGGGACTGCCGTGTAATCTTTTCTACATACTGAGTACTTATTGGGAATGTGAGGGACTGCCGTGTAATCTTTTCTACATACTGAGTACTTATTGGGAATGTGAGGGACTGCCGTGTAATCTTTTCTACATACTGAGTACTTATTGGGACTGTGAGGGACTGCCGTGTAATCTTTTCTACATACTGAGTACTTATTAGGTCTGTGAGGGACTGCCGTGTAATCTTTTCTACATACTGAGTACTTATTGGGTCTGTGAGGGACTGCCGTGTAATCTTTTCTACATACTGAGTACTTATTGGGACTGTGAGGGACTGCCGTGTAATCTTTTCTACATACTGAGTACTTATTGGGAATGTGAGGGACTGTCGTGTAATGTTTTCTACATACTGAGTACTTATTGGGACTGTGAGGGACTGCCGTGTAATCTTTTCTACATACTGAGTACTTATTGGGTCTGTGAGGGAGTGGCGTGTAATCTTTTCTACATACTGAGTACTTATTGGGTCTGTGAGGGACTGCCGTGTAATCTTTTCTACATACTGAGTACTTATTGGGTCTGTGAGGGACTGCCGTGTAATCTTTTCTACATACTGAGTACTTATTAGGTCTGTGAGGGACTGCCGTGTAATCTTTTCTACATACTGAGTACTTATTAGGTCTGTGAGGGACTGCCGTGTAATCTTTTCTACATACTGAGTACTTATTGGGTCTGTGAGGGACTGCCGTGTAATCTTTTCTACATACTGAGTACTTATTGGGAATGTCAGGGACTGCCGTGTAATCTTTTCTACATACTGAGTACTTATTGGAACTGTGAGGGACTGCCGTGTAATCTTTTCTATATACTGAGTACTTATTGGGTCTGTGAGGGACTGCCGTGTAATCTTTTCTACATACTGAGTACTTATTAGGTCTGTGAGGGACTGCTGTGTAATCTTTTCTACATACTGAGTACTTATTAGGTCTGTGAGGGACTGCAGTGTAATCTTTTCTACATACTGAGTACTTATTAGGTCTGTGAGGGACTGCCGTGTAGTCTTTTCTACATACTGAGTACTTATTGGGACTGTGAGGGACTGCCGTGTAATCTTTTCTACATACTGAGTACTTATTGGAACTGTGAGGGACTGCTGTGTAATCTTTTCTACATACTGAGTACTTATTGGGTCTGTGAGGGACTGCCGTGTAATCTTTTCTACATACTGAGTACTTATTGGGACTGTGAGGGAGTGCCGTGTAATCTTTTCTACATACTGAGTACTTATTAGGTCTGTGAGGGACTGCCATGTAATCTTTTCTACATACTGAGTACTTATTGGGACTGTGAGGGACTGCCATGTAATCTTTTCTACATACTGAGTACTTATTAGGTCTGTGAGGGACTGCCGTGTAATCTTTTCTACATACTGAGTACTTATTGGGTCTGTGAGGGACTGCCGTGTAATCTTTTCTACATACTGAGTACTTATTGGGAATGTCAGGGACTGCCGTGTAATCTTTTCTACATACTGAGTACTTATTGGAACTGTGAGGGACTGCCGTGTAATCTTTTCTATATACTGAGTACTTATTGGGTCTGTGAGGGACTGCTGTGTAATCTTTTCTACATACTGAGTACTTATTAGGTCTGTGAGGGACTGCAGTGTAATCTTTTCTACATACTGAGTACTTATTAGGTCTGTGAGGGACTGCCGTGTAATCTTTTCTACATACTGAGTACTTATTGGGACTGTGAGGGACTGCCGTGTAATCTTTTCTACATACTGAGTACTTATTGGAACTGTGAGGGACTGATGTAATCTTTTCTACATACTGAGTACTTATTGGGTCTGTGAGGGACTGCCGTGTAATCTTTTCTACATACTGAGTACTTATTGGGACTGTGAGGGAGTGCCGTGTAATCTTTTCTACATACTGAGTACTTATTGGGTCTGTGAGGGACTGCCATGTAATCTTTTCTACATACTGAGTACTTATTGGGACTGTGAGGGACTGCCATGTAATCTTTTCTACATACTGAGTACTTATTGGGACTGTGAGGGAGTGCCGTGTAATCTTTTCTACATACTGAGTACTTATTAGGTCTGTGAGGGACTGCCATGTAATCTTTTCTACATACTGAGTACTTATTGGGTCCATGAGGGAGTGGCGTGTAATCTTTTCTACATACTGAGTACTTATTAGGACTGTGAGGGACTGCCGTGTAATCTTTTCTACATACTGAGTACTTATTGGGTCTGTGAGGGACTGCCGTGTAATCTTTTCTACATACTGAGTACTTATTGGGTCTGTGAGGGACTGCCGTGTAATGTTTTCTACATACTGAGTACTTATTGGGTCTGTGAGGGACTGCCGTGTACTGTTTTCTACATACTGAGTACTTATTGGGTCTGTGAGGGACTGCCGTGTACTGTTTTCTACATACTGAGTACTTATTGGGACTGTGAGGGACTGCAGTGTAATCTTTTCTACATACTGAGTACTTATTAGGTCTGTGATGGAGTGCCGTGTAATCTTTTCTACATACTGAGTACTTATTAGGTCTGTGAGGGACTGCCGTGTAATCTTTTCTACATACTGAGTACTTATTAGGTCTGTGAGGGACTGCCGTGTAATCTTTTCTACATACTGAGTACTTATTGGGTCTGTGAGGGACTGCCGTGTAATCTTTTCTACATACTGAGTACTTATTAGGTCTGTGAGGGACTGCCGTGTAATCTTTTCTACATACTGAGTACTTATTAGGTCTGTGAGGGACTGCCGTGTAATCTTTTCTACATACTGAGTACTTATTGGGTCTGTGAGGGACTGCCGTGTAATCTTTTCTACAAACTGAGTACTTATTGGGTCTGTGAGGGACTGCCGTGTAATCTTTTCTACATACTGAGTACTTATTGGGTCTGTGAGGGACTGCCGTGTAATCTTTTCTACATACTGAGTACTTATTAGGTCTGTGAGGGACTGCCGTGTAATCTTTTCTACATACTGAGTACTTATTGGGAATGTGAGGGACTGCCGTGTAATCTTTTCTACATACTGAGTACTTATTGGGAATGTGAGGGACTGCCGTGTAATCTTTTCTACATACTGAGTACTTATTGGGACTGTGAGGGACTGCCGTGTAATCTTTTCTACATACTGAGTACTTATTAGGTCTGTGAGGGACTGCCGTGTAATCTTTTCTACATACTGAGTACTTATTGGGTCTGTGAGGGACTGCCGTGTAATCTTTTCTACATACTGAGTACTTATTGGGACTGTGAGGGACTGCCGTGTAATCTTTTCTACATACTGAGTACTTATTGGGAATGTGAGGGACTGTCGTGTAATGTTTTCTACATACTGAGTACTTATTGGGACTGTGAGGGACTGCCGTGTAATCTTTTCTACATACTGAGTACTTATTGGGTCTGTGAGGGAGTGGCGTGTAATCTTTTCTACATACTGAGTACTTATTGGGTCTGTGAGGGACTGCCGTGTAATCTTTTCTACATACTGAGTACTTATTGGGTCTGTGAGGGACTGCCGTGTAATCTTTTCTACATACTGAGTACTTATTAGGTCTGTGAGGGACTGCCGTGTAATCTTTTCTACATACTGAGTACTTATTAGGTCTGTGAGGGACTGCCGTGTAATCTTTTCTACATACTGAGTACTTATTGGGTCTGTGAGGGACTGCCGTGTAATCTTTTCTACATACTGAGTACTTATTAGGTCTGTGAGGGACTGCCGTGTAATCTTTTCTACATACTGAGTACTTATTGGGTCTGTGAGGGACTGCCGTGTAATCTTTTCTACATACTGAGTACTTATTGGGAATGTGAGGGACTGCCGTGTTATCTTTTCTACATACTGAGTACTTATTGGAACTGTGAGGGACTGCCGTGTAATCTTTTCTATATACTGAGTACTTATTGGGTCTGTGAGGGACTGCTGTGTAATCTTTTCTACATACTGAGTACTTATTAGGTCTGTGAGGGACTGCAGTGTAATCTTTTCTACATACTGAGTACTTATTGGGTCTGTGAGGGACTGCCGTGTAATCTTTTCTACATACTGAGTACTTATTAGGTCTTTGATGGACTGCCGTGTAATCTTTTCTACATACTGAGTACTTATTGGGTCTGTGAGGGACTGCCGTGTAATCTTTTCTACATACTGAGTACTTATTAGGTCTGTGAGGGACTGCCGTGTAATCTTTTCTACATACTGAGTACTTATTGGGTCTGTGAGGGACTGCCGTGTAATCGTTTCTACATAGTGAGTACTTATTGGGTCTGTGAGGGAGTGTCGTGTAATATTTTCTACATACTGAGTACTTATTAGGTCTGTGAGGGACTGCTGTGTAATCTTTTCTACATAGTGAGTACTTATTGGGTCTGTGAGGGAGTGTTGTGTAATATTTTCTACATACTGAGTACTTATTAGGTCTGTGAGGGACTGCTGTGTAATCTTTTCTACATAGTGAGTACTTATTGGGTCTGTGAGGGAGTGTCGTGTAATATTTTCTACATACTGAGTACTTATTAGGTCTGTGAGGGACTGCTGTGTAATCTTTTCTACATAGTGAGTACTTATTGGGTCTGTGAGGGAGTGGCGTGTAATGTTTTCTACATAGTGAGTACTTATTGGGTCTGTGAGGGAGTGGTGTGTAATCTTTTCTACATACTGAGTACTTATTGGGTCTGTGAGGGAGTGGCGTGTAATGTTTTCTACATAGTGAGTACTTATTGGGTCTGTGAGGGAGTGGTGTGTAATCTTTTCTACATACTGAGTACTTATTGGGAATGTGAGGGACTGCCGTGTAATCTTTTCTACATACTGAGTACTCATTGGGTCTGTGAGGGAGTGCCGTGTAATCTTTTCTACATACTGAGTACTTATTGGGTCTGTGAGGGAGTGCCGTGTAATCTTTTCTACATACTGAGTACTTATTGGGTCTGTGAGGGACTGCTGTGTAATCTTTTCTACATACTGAGTACTTATTGGGTCTGTGAGGGAGTGCCGTGTAAACTTTTCTACATACTGAGTACTTATTGGGAATGTGAGGGAGTGGCGTGTAATCTTTTCTACATACTGAGTACTTATTAGGTCTGTGAGGGACTGCCGTGTAATCTTTTCTACATACTGAGTACTTATTGGGTCTGTGAGGGAGTGGCGTGTAATCTTTTCTACATACTGAGTACTTATTGGGTCTGTGAGGGACTGCCGTGTAATCTTTTCTACATAGTGAGTACTTATTGGGTCTGTGAGGGAGTGTTGTGTAATATTTTCTACATACTGAGTACTTATTAGGTCTGTGAGGGACTGCTGTGTAATCTTTTCTACATAGTGAGTACTTATTGGGTCTGTGAGGGAGTGTCGTGTAATATTTTCTACATACTGAGTACTTATTAGGTCTGTGAGGGACTGCTGTGTAATCTTTTCTACATAGTGAGTACTTATTGGGTCTGTGAGGGAGTGGCGTGTAATCTTTTCTACATACTAAGGACCTATTGGGACTGTGAGGGAGTGGCATGTAATGTTTTCTACATAGTGAGTACTTATTGGGTCTGTGAAGGGAGTGGTGTGTAATCTTTTCTACATACTGAGTACTTATTAGGTCTGTGAGGGACTGCTGTGTAATCTTTTCTACATACTGAGTACTTATTAGGTCTGTGAGGGACTGCCGTGTAATCTTTTCTACATAGTGAGTACTTATTGGGTCTGTGAGGGACTGCCGTGTAATCTTTTCTACATACTGAGTACTTATTAGGTCTGTGAGGGACTGCCGTGTAATCTTTTCTACATACTGAGTACTTATTGGGAATGTGAGGGACTGCCGTGTAATCTTTTCTACATACTGAGTACTTATTGGGAATGTGAGGGACTGCCGTGTAATCTTTTCTACATACTGAGTATTTATTAGGTCTGTGAGGGACTGCCGTGTAATCTTTTCTACATACTGAGTACTTATTAGGTCTGTGAGGGACTGCCGTGTAATCTTTTCTACATACTGAGTACTTATTCGGTCTGTGAGGGACTGCCGTGTAATCTTTTCTACATACTGAGTACTTATTGGGAATGTGAGGGACTGCCGTGTAATGTTTTCTACATACTGAGTACTTATTGGGACTGTGAGGGACTGCCGTGTAATCTTTTTTACATAATGAGTACTTATTGGGTCTGTGAGGGAGTGGCGTGTAATCTTTTCTACATACTGAGTACTTATTGGGTCTGTGAGGGACTGCCGTGTAATCTTTTCTACATACTGAGTACTTATTGGGAATGTGAGGGACTGTCGTGTAATGTTTTCTACATACTGAGTACTTATTGGGACTGTGAGGGACTGCCGTGTAATCTTTTTTACATAATGAGTACTTATTGGGTCTGTGAGGGAGTGCCGTGTAATCTTTTCTACATACTGAGTACTTATTGGGTCTGTGAGGGACTGCCGTGTAATCTTTTCTACATACTGAGTACTTATTAGGTCTGTGAGGGACTGCCGTGTAATCTTTTCTACATACTGAGTACTTATTAGGTCTGTGAGGGACTGCCGTGTAATCTTTTCTACATACTGAGTACTTATTGGGTCTGTGAGGGACTGCCGTGTAATCTTTTCTACATACTGAGTACTTATTAGGTCTGTGAGGGACTGCCGTGTAATCTTTTCTACATACTGAGTACTTATTGGGTCTGTGAGGGACTGCCGTGTAATCTTTTCTACATACTGAGTACTTATTGGGAATGTCAGGGACTGCCGTGTAATCTTTTCTACATACTGAGTACTTATTGTAACTGTGAGGGACTGCCGTGTAATCTTTTCTATATACTGAGTACTTATTGGGTCTGTGAGGGACTGCCGTGTAATCTTTTCTACATACTGAGTACTTATTAGGTCTGTGAGGGACTGCCGTGTAATCTTTTCTACATACTGAGTACTTATTGGGAATGTGAGGTACTGCCGTGTAATCTTTTCTACATACTGAGTACTTATTGGGTCTGTGAGGGAGTGCCGTGTAATCTTTTCTACATACTGAGAACTAATTAGGTCTGTGAGGGACTGCCGTGTAATCTTTTCTACATACTGAGTACTTATAGGGTCTGTGAGGGACTGCCGTGTAATCTTTTCTACATACTGAGTACTTATTGGGAATGTGAGGTACTGCCGTGTAATCTTTTCTACATACTGAGTACTTATTGGGTCTGTGAGGGACTGCCGTGTAATCTTTTCTACATACTGAGTACTTATTAGGTCTGTGAGGGACTGCCGTGTAATCTTTTCTACATACTGAGTACTTATTGGGTCTGTGAGGGACTGCCGTGTAATCTTTTCTACATACTGAGTACTTATTGGGTCTGTGAGGGACTGCCGTGTAATCTTTTCTACATACTGAGTACTTATTGGGTCTGTGAGGGAGTGCCGTGTAATCTTTTCTACATACTGAGAACTAATTAGGTCTGTGAGGGACTGCCGTGTAATCTTTTCTACATACTGAGAACTAATTAGGTCTGTGAGGGACTGCCGTGTAATCTTTTCTACATACTGAGTACTTATTTGGGAATGTGAGGGACTGCCGTGTAATCTTTTCTACATACTGAGTACTTATTGGGAATGTGAGGTACTGTCGTGTAATGTTTTCTACATACTGAGTACTTATTGGATCTGTGAGGGACTGCCGTGTAATCTTTTCTACATACTGAGTACTTATTAGGTCTGTGAGGGACTGGCGTGTAATCTTTTCTACATACTGAGTACTTATTAGGTCTGTGAGGGACTGCCGTGTAATCTTTTCTACATACTGAGTACTTATTGGGTCTGTGAGGGACTGCCGTGTAATCTTTTCTACATACTGAGTACTTATTAGGTCTGTGAGGGACTGCCGTGTAATCTTTTCTACATACTGAGTACTTATTGGGTCTGTGAGGGACTGCCGTGTAATCTTTTCTACATACTGAGTACTTATTGGGAATGTCAGGGACTGCCGTGTAATCTTTTCTACATACTGAGTACTTATTGGAACTGTGAGGGACTGCCGTGTAATCTTTTCTATATACTGAGTACTTATTGGGTCTGTGAGGGACTGCCGTGTAATCTTTTCTACATACTGAGTACTTATTAGGTCTGTGAGGGACTGCCGTGTAATCTTTTCTACATACTGAGTACTTATTGGGTCTGTGAGGGACTGCCGTGTAATCTTTTCTACATACTGAGTACTTATTAGGTCTGTGAGGGACTGCCGTGTAATCTTTTCTACATACTGAGTACTTATTGGGAATGTGAGGTACTGCCGTGTAATCTTTTCTACATACTGAGTACTTATTGGGAATGTGAGGGACTGCCATGTAATCTTTTCTACATACTGAGTACTTATTAGGTCTGTGAGGGACTGCCGTGTAATCTTTTCTACATACTGAGTACTTATTAGGTCTGTGAGGGACTGCCGTGTAATCTTTTCTACATACTGAGTACTTATTAGGTCTGTGAGGGACTGCCGTGTAATCTTTTCTACATACTGAGTACTTATTGGGACTGTGAGGGACTGCCGTGTAATCTTTTCTACATACTGAGTACTTATTAGGTCTTTGATGGACTGCCGTGTAATCTTTTCTACATACTGAGTACTTATTGGGTCTGTGAGGGACTGCCGTGTAATCTTTTCTACATACTGAGTACTTATTAGGTCTGTGAGGGACTGCCGTGTAATCTTTTCTACATACTGAGTACTTATTGGGACTGTGAGGGACTGCCGTGTAATCTTTTCTACAAACTGAGTACTTATTGGGTCTGTGAGGGACTGCCGTGTAATCTTTTCTACATACTGAGTACTTATTGGGTCTGTGAGGGACTGCCGTGTAATCTTTTCTACAAACTGAGTACTTATTGGGTCTGTGAGGGACTGCCGTGTAATCTTTTCTACATACTGAGTACTTATTAGGTCTGTGAGGGACTGCCGTGTAATCTTTTCTACATACTGAGTACTTATTGGGTCTGTGAGGGACTGCCGTGTAATCTTTTCTACATACTGAGTACTTATTAGGTCTTTGATGGACTGCCGTGTAATCTTTTCTACATACTGAGTACTTATTAGGTCTGTGAGGGACTGCCGTGTAATCTTTTCTACATACTGAGTACTTATTGGGTCTGTGAGGGACTGCCGTGTAATCTTTTCTACAAACTGAGTACTTATTGGGTCTGTGAGGGACTGCCGTGTAATCTTTTCTACATACTGAGTACTTATTGGGTCTGTGAGGGACTGCCGTGTAATCTTTTCTACAAACTGAGTACTTATTGGGTCTGTGAGGGACTGCCGTGTAATCTTTTCTACATACTGAGTACTTATTAGGTCTGTGAGGGACTGCCGTGTAATCTTTTCTACATACTGAGTACTTATTGGGTCTGTGAGGGACTGCCGTGTAATCTTTTCTACATACTGAGTACTTATTAGGTCTTTGATGGACTGCCGTGTAATCTTTTCTACATACTGAGTACTTATTGGGTCTGTGAGGGACTGCCGTGTAATCTTTTCTACATACTGAGTACTTATTAGGTCTGTGAGGGAGTGCCGTGTAATCTTTTCTACATACTGAGTACTTATTAGGTCTGTGAGGGACTGCCATGTAATCTTTTCTACATACTGAGTACTTATTGGGACTGTGAGGGACTGCCATGTAATCTTTTCTACATACTGAGTACTTATTGGGACTGTGAGGGAGTGCCGTGTAATCTTTTCTACATACTGAGTACTTATTAGGTCTGTGAGGGACTGCCATGTAATCTTTTCTACATACTGAGTACTTATTGGGTCCATGAGGGAGTGGCGTGTAATCTTTTCTACATACTGAGTACTTATTGGGACTGTGAGGGACTGCCGTGTAATCTTTTCTACATACTGAGTACTTATTGGGTCTGTGAGGGACTGCCGTGTAATGTTTTCTACATACTGAGTACTTATTGGGTCTGTGAGGGACTGCCGTGTAATGTTTTCTACATACTGAGTACTTATTGGGTCTGTGAGGGACTGCTGTGTACTGTTTTCTACATACTGAGTACTTATTGGGTCTGTGAGGGACTGCCGTGTACTGTTTTCTACATACTGAGTACTTCTTGGGACTGTGAGGGACTGCAGTGTAATCTTTTCTACATACTGAGTACTTATTAGGTCTGTGATGGAGTGCCGTGTAATCTTTTCTACATACTGAGTACTTATTAGGTCTGTGAGGGACTGCCGTGTAATCTTTTCTACATACTGAGTACTTATTAGGTCTGTGAGGGACTGCCGTGTAATCTTTTCTACATACTGAGTACTTATTGGGTCTGTGAGGGACTGCCGTGTAATCTTTTCTACATACTGAGTACTTATTAGGTCTGTGAGGGACTGCCGTGTAATCTTTTCTACATACTGAGTACTTATTAGGTCTGTGAGGGACTGCCGTGTAATCTTTTCTACATACTGAGTACTTATTGGGTCTGTGAGGGACTGCCGTGTAATCTTTTCTACATACTGAGTACTTATTGGGTCTGTGAGGGACTGCCGTGTAATCTTTTCTACATACTGAGTACTTATTGGGTCTGTGAGGGACTGCCGTGTAATCTTTTCTACATACTGAGAACTAATTAGGTCTGTGAGGGACTGCCGTGTAATCTTTTCTACATACTGAGTACTTATTGGGAATGTGAGGGACTGCCGTGTAATCTTTTCTACATACTGAGTACTTATTGGGAATGTGAGGGACTGCCGTGTAATCTTTTCTACATACTGAGTACTTATTGGGACTGTGAGGGACTGCCGTGTAATCTTTTCTACATACTGAGTACTTATTAGGTCTGTGAGGGACTGCCGTGTAATCTTTTCTACATACTGAGTACTTATTGGGTCTGTGAGGGACTGCCGTGTAATCTTTTCTACATACTGAGTACTTATTGGGACTGTGAGGGACTGCCGTGTAATCTTTTCTACATACTGAGTACTTATTGGGAATGTGAGGGACTGTCGTGTAATGTTTTCTACATACTGAGTACTTATTGGGTCTGTGAGGGACTGCCGTGTAATCTTTTCTACATACTGAGTACTTATTGGGTCTGTGAGGGAGTGGCGTGTAATCTTTTCTACATACTGAGTACTTATTGGGTCTGTGAGGGACTGCCGTGTAATCTTTTCTACATACTGAGTACTTATTGGGTCTGTGAGGGACTGCCGTGTAATCTTTTCTACATACTGAGTACTTATTAGGTCTGTGAGGGACTGCCGTGTAATCTTTTCTACATACTGAGTACTTATTAGGTCTGTGAGGGACTGCCGTGTAATCTTTTCTACATACTGAGTACTTATTGGGTCTGTGAGGGACTGCCGTGTAATCTTTTCTACATACTGAGTACTTATTAGGTCTGTGAGGGACTGCCGTGTAATCTTTTCTACATACTGAGTACTTATTGGGTCTGTGAGGGACTGCCGTGTAATCTTTTCTACATACTGAGTACTTATTGGGAATGTCAGGGACTGCCGTGTTATCTTTTCTACATACTGAGTACTTATTGGAACTGTGAGGGACTGCCGTGTAATCTTTTCTATATACTGAGTACTTATTGGGTCTGTGAGGGACTGCCGTGTAATCTTTTCTACATACTGAGTATTTATTAGGTCTGTGAGGGACTGCTGTGTAATCTTTTCTACATACTGAGTACTTATTAGGTCTGTGAGGGACTGCAGTGTAATCTTTTCTACATACTGAGTACTTATTAGGTCTGTGAGGGACTGCCGTGTAATCTTTTCTACATACTGAGTACTTATTGGGACTGTGAGGGACTGCCGTGTAATCTTTTCTACATACTGAGTACTTATTGGAACTGTGAGGGACTGCTGTGTAATCTTTTCTACATACTGAGTACTTATTGGGTCTGTGAGGGACTGCCGTGTAATCTTTTCTACATACTGAGTACTTATTGGGACTGTGAGGGAGTGCCGTGTAATCTTTTCTACATACTGAGTACTTATTGGGTCTGTGAGGGACTGCCATGTAATCTTTTCTACATACTGAGTACTTATTGGGACTGTGAGGGACTGCCATGTAATCTTTTCTACATACTGAGTACTTATTAGGTCTGTGAGGGACTGCCGTGTAATCTTTTCTACATACTGAGTACTTATTGGGTCTGTGAGGGACTGCCGTGTAATCTTTTCTACATACTGAGTACTTATTGGGAATGTCAGGGACTGCCGTGTAATCTTTTCTACATACTGAGTACTTATTGGAACTGTGAGGGACTGCCGTGTAATCTTTTCTATATACTGAGTACTTATTGGGTCTGTGAGGGACTGCCGTGTAATCTTTTCTACATACTGAGTACTTATTAGGTCTGTGAGGGACTGCAGTGTAATCTTTTCTACATACTGAGTACTTATTAGGTCTGTGAGGGACTGCCGTGTAGTCTTTTCTACATACTGAGTACTTATTGGGACTGTGAGGGACTGCCGTGTAATCTTTTCTACATACTGAGTACTTATTGGAACTGTGAGGGACTGATGTAATCTTTTCTACATACTGAGTACTTATTGGGTCTGTGAGGGACTGCCGTGTAATCTTTTCTACATACTGAGTACTTATTGGGACTGTGAGGGAGTGCCGTGTAATCTTTTCTACATACTGAGTACTTATTAGGTCTGTGAGGGACTGCCATGTAATCTTTTCTACATACTGAGTACTTATTGGGACTGTGAGGGACTGCCGTGTAATCTTTTCTACATACTGAGTACTTATTGGGACTGTGAGGGAGTGCCGTGTAATCTTTTCTACATACTGAGTACTTATTAGGTCTGTGAGGGACTGCCATGTAATCTTTTCTACATACTGAGTACTTATTGGGTCCATGAGGGAGTGGCGTGTAATCTTTTCTACATACTGAGTACTTATTAGGACTGTGAGGGACTGCCGTGTAATCTTTTCTACATACTGAGTACTTATTGGGTCTGTGAGGGACTGCCGTGTAATGTTTTCTACATACTGAGTACTTATTGGGTCTGTGAGGGACTGCCGTGTAATCTTTTCTACATACTGAGTACTTATTGGGTCTGTGAGGGACTGCTGTGTACTGTTTTCTACATACTGAGTACTTATTGGGTCTGTGAGGGACTGCCGTGTACTGTTTTCTACATACTGAGTACTTCTTGGGACTGTGAGGGACTGCAGTGTAATCTTTTCTACATACTGAGTACTTATTAGGTCTGTGATGGAGTGCCGTGTAATCTTTTCTACATACTGAGTACTTATTAGGTCTGTGAGGGACTGCCGTGTAATCTTTTCTACATACTGAGTACTTATTAGGTCTGTGAGGGACTGCCGTGTAATCTTTTCTACATACTGAGTACTTATTGGGTCTGTGAGGGACTGCCGTGTAATCTTTTCTACATACTGAGTACTTATTAGGTCTGTGAGGGACTGCCGTGTAATCTTTTCTACATACTGAGTACTTATTAGGTCTGTGAGGGACTGCCGTGTAATCTTTTCTACATACTGAGTACTTATTGGGTCTGTGAGGGACTGCCGTGTAATCTTTTCTACATACTGAGTACTTATTGGGTCTGTGAGGGACTGCCGTGTAATCTTTTCTACATACTGAGTACTTATTGGGTCTGTGAGGGACTGCCGTGTAATCTTTTCTACATACTGAGAACTAATTAGGTCTGTGAGGGACTGCCGTGTAATCTTTTCTACATACTGAGTACTTATTGGGACTGTGAGGGACTGCCGTGTAATCTTTTCTACATACTGAGTACTTATTGGGAATGTGAGGGACTGCCGTGTAATCTTTTCTACATACTGAGTACTTATTGGGACTGTGAGGGACTGCCGTGTAATCTTTTCTACATACTGAGTACTTATTGGGTCTGTGAGGGACTGCCGTGTAATCTTTTCTACATACTGAGTACTTATTGGGTCTGTGAGGGACTGCCGTGTAATCTTTTCTACATACTGAGTACTTATTGGGAATGTGAGGGACTGCCGTGTAATCTTTTCTACATACTGAGTACTTATTGGGAATGTGAGGGACTGTCGTGTAATGTTTTCTACATACTGAGTACTTATTGGGACTGTGAGGGACTGCCGTGTAATCTTTTCTACATACTGAGTACTTATTGGGTCTGTGAGGGAGTGGCGTGTAATCTTTTCTACATACTGAGTACTTATTGGGTCTGTGAGGGACTGCCGTGTAATCTTTTCTACATACTGAGTACTTATTGGGTCTGTGAGGGACTGCCGTGTAATCTTTTCTACATACTGAGTACTTATTAGGTCTGTGAGGGACTGCCGTGTAATCTTTTCTACATACTGAGTACTTATTAGGTCTGTGAGGGACTGCCGTGTAATCTTTTCTACATACTGAGTACTTATTGGGTCTGTGAGGGACTGCCGTGTAATCTTTTCTACATACTGAGTACTTATTAGGTCTGTGAGGGACTGCCGTGTAATCTTTTCTACATACTGAGTACTTATTGGGTCTGTGAGGGACTGCCGTGTAATCTTTTCTACATACTGAGTACTTATTGGGAATGTCAGGGACTGCCGTGTTATCTTTTCTACATACTGAGTACTTATTGGAACTGTGAGGGACTGCCGTGTAATCTTTTCTATATACTGAGTACTTATTGGGTCTGTGAGGGACTGCCGTGTAATCTTTTCTATATACTGAGTACTTATTGGGTCTGTGAGGGACTGCCGTGTAATCTTTTCTACATACTGAGTATTTATTAGGTCTGTGAGGGACTGCTGTGTAATCTTTTCTACATACTGAGTACTTATTAGGTCTGTGAGGGACTGCAGTGTAATCTTTTCTACATACTGAGTACTTATTAGGTCTGTGAGGGACTGCCGTGTAATCTTTTCTACATACTGAGTACTTATTGGGACTGTGAGGGACTGCCGTGTAATCTTTTCTACATACTGAGTACTTATTGGAACTGTGAGGGACTGCTGTGTAATCTTTTCTACATACTGAGTACTTATTGGGTCTGTGAGGGACTGCCGTGTAATCTTTTCTACATACTGAGTACTTATTGGGACTGTGAGGGAGTGCCGTGTAATCTTTTCTACATACTGAGTACTTATTAGGTCTGTGAGGGACTGCCATGTAATCTTTTCTACATACTGAGTACTTATTGGGACTGTGAGGGACTGCCATGTAATCTTTTCTACATACTGAGTACTTATTGGGACTGTGAGGGAGTGCCGTGTAATCTTTTCTACATACTGAGTACTTATTAGGTCTGTGAGGGACTGCCATGTAATCTTTTCTACATACTGAGTACTTATTGGGTCCATGAGGGAGTGCCGTGTAATGTTTTCTACATACTGAGTACTTATTGGGTCTGTGAGGGACTGCCGTGTAATGTTTTCTACATACTGAGTACTTATTGGGTCTGTGAGGGACTGCCGTTTACTGTTTTCTACATACTGAGTACTTATTGGGTCTGTGAGGGAGTGGCGTGTAATGTTTTCTACATACTGAGTACTTATTGGGACTGTGAGGGAGTGGCGTGTAATGTTTTCTACATATTGAGTACTTATTAGGTCTGTGAGGGACTGCCGTGTAATCTTTTCTACATACTGAGTACCTAATGGGAATGTGAGGAAGTGGCGTGTTATGTTTTCCACATACTGAGTACTTATTGGGACTGCGAGGGAGTGGCGAGTAATGTTTTCTACATACTGAGTATTTATTGGGACTGCGAGGGAGTGGCGTGTAATCTTTTCTACATACTGAGTACTTATTAGGTCTGTGAGGGACTGCCGTGTAGTCTTTTCTACATACTGAGTACTTATTGGGACTGCGAGGGACTGCCGTGTAATCTTTTCTACATACTGAGTACTTATTGGGTCTGTGAGGGACTGCCGTGTAATCTTTTATACATACTGATTACTTTATTGGGTATGTGACAGATAATCTTTTACAAACATACCGTACTTGCAGTATGATAGTGGGAGCCGACCAGAGGGGTATGCTCTCCGAACTTGCGGTATGATAGTGGGAGGTGACTATAAAGTGTATTTGTGTACATTGCTAGATGTTACACTACTAGCTGCTACTAAGATGTGCGTCACAGAGTGTTCTCAAAATACTTTCAAGTTGGTACTTCCCCCTGGGAGGCTCCCAGAGACAATACATCATTCACAAAGTGGAGAGATCTGGAGCTTCTACAGTCTGGGGTATGATTTAGAAAAAGTAATTCGTTTTTTAAATACATTTAAAGTAAATAAACTTTATGAAACGTTTTACTTTGTATTTAAAGAGTCCTTTCAATTGGTCCTTTAAGACCTAAGACACGTGAACTTGAAAATAAAAGCGAAGGAATCTTACACCTGTGGCGTGGTCTCTTACCTTTCATGTGCTCCTCCTTTCGCACTCTGGTCACCTGCAGTTCTTGCCTCGCACCATCTAGTTGGTGATCTGTCCATAGCTGCTCCACCAGAACATTGTCCTAGGAAAGCACGCAGACAGCATCACTAGGAAGAGCCTAATGTCCACCACAACTTGCCTGACCTCCCCCAGACATACCCTGGGGGGCAGTCACAATCTGCTCTGACCTATCACACATTTACCTGATCTCCCCCCTATCCTGATCTTCCCCAATAAAACATGTCCTGATCCATCAAACATATATATTCTGCCCTCACTTCCCCTAGATACACCTACTCTGGTCACCCCGGACATAACCTGCCCTGACCTATCACACATATATATATATATATATATATATATATCCTGCCCTGACCTCCCCCTGATGCACACTGCCTGACCTATCACACATATATATTCTGTCCTGAACTCTCCCTGATGCACACTGCCTGACCTATTACACATATATATACTGCCCTGAACTCCCACCTGATGCACACCGCCTGACCTATCACACACATATATATCCTGTCCTGAACTCCCCCTGATGCACACTGCCTGACCTATCACACATATATATCTTGTCCTGAACTCCCACCTGATGCACACCGCCTGACCTATCACACACATATATATCCTGTCCTGAACTCCCCCTGATGCACACTGCCTGACCTATCACACATATATATCCTGTCCTGAACTTCCCCTGATGCACACTGCCTGACCTATCACACACATATATATCCTGTCCTGAACTCCCCCTGATGCACACTGCCTGACCTATCACACATATATATCCTGTCCTGAACTTCCCCTGATGCACACTGCCTGACCTATCACACACATATATATCCTGTCCTGAACTCCCCCTGATGCACACTGCCTGACCTATTACACATATATATCCTGTCCTGAACTCCCCGAGGCACACTGCCTGACCTATTACACATATATATCCTGTCCTGAACTCCCCCTGATGCACACTGCCTGACCTATTACACATATATATCCTGTCCTGAACTCCCCGAGGCACACTGCCTGACCTATTACACATATATATCCTGTCCTGAACTCCCCCTGATGCACACTGCCTGACCTATTACACATATATATCCTGTCCTGAACTCCCCGAGGCACACTGCCTGACCTATTACACATATATATCCTGTCCTGAACTCCCTCTGAGGCACACTGTCTGACCTATTACACATATATATCCTGTCCTGAACTCCCCCTGATGCACACTGCCTGACCTATCACACACATATATATCCTGTCCTGAACTCCCCCTGATGCACACTGCCTGACCTATCACACACATATATATCCTGTCCTGAACTCCCCCTGATGCACACTGCCTGACCTATCACACATATATATCCTGTCCTGAACTCCCCCTGAGGCACACTGCCTGACCTATCACACATATATATATCCTGTCCTGAACTCCCCCTGAGGCACACTGCCTGACCTATCACACATATATATATCCTGTCCTTAACTCCCCGAGGCACACTGCCTGACCTATCACACACATATATATCCTGTCCTTAACTCCCCGAGGCACACTGCCTGACCTATCACACACATATATATCCTGTCCTGAACTCCCCGAGGCACACTGCCTGACCTATCACACATATATATCCTGTCCTGAACTCCCCGTGATGCACACTGCCCTGACCTATCACACATATATATCCTGTCCTGAACTCCCCCTGATGCACACTGCCTGACCTATCACACATATATATATATCCTGTCCTGAACTCCCCGAGGCACACTGCCTGACCTATCACACATATATATCCTGTCCTGAACTCCCCGTGATGCACACTGCCCTGACCTATCACACATATATATCCTGTCCTGAACTCCCTCTGAGGCACACTGTCTGACCTATTACACATATATATCCTGTCCTGAACTCCCCCTGATGCACACTGCCCTGACCTATCACACACATATATATCCTGTCCTGAACTCCCCCTGATGCACACTGCCTGACCTATCACACATATATATCCTGTCCTGAACTCCCCCTGATGCACACTGCCTGACCTATTACACATATATATCCTGTCCTGAACTCCCTCTGAGGCACACTGCCTGACCTATCACACACATATATATCCTGTCCTGAACTCCCCGAGGCACACTGCCTGACCTATTACACATATATATCCTGTCCTGAACTCCCTCTGAGGCACACTGTCTGACCTATTACACATATATATCCTGTCCTGAACTCCCCCTGATGCACACTGCCTGACCTATCACACACATATATATCCTGTCCTGAACTCCCCCTGATGCACACTGCCTGAACTATCACACACATATATATCCTGTCCTGAACTCCCCGAGGCACACTGCCTGACCCATCACACACATATATATCCTGTCCTGAACTCCCCGAGGCACACTGCCTGACCTATCACACATATATATCCTGTCCTGAACTCCCCCTGATGCACACTGCCTGACCTATTACACATATATATCCTGTCCTGAACTCCCTCTGAGGCACACTGCCTGACCTATCACACACATATATATCCTGTCCTGAACTCCCCGAGGCACACTGCCTGACCTATTACACATATATATCCTGTCCTGAACTCCCTCTGAGGCACACTGTCTGACCTATTACACATATATATCCTGTCCTGAACTCCCCCTGATGCACACTGCCTGACCTATCACACATATATATCCTGTCCTGAACTCCCCGTGATGCACACTGCCCTGACCTATCACACATATATATCCTGTCCTGAACTCCCCCTGATGCACACTGCCTGACCTATCACACATATATATATCCTGTCCTGAACTCCCCGAGGCACACTGCCCTGACCTATCACACATATATATCCTGTCCTGAACTCCCTCTGAGGCACACTGTCTGACCTATTACACATATATATCCTGTCCTGAACTCCCCCTGATGCACACTGCCTGACCTATCACACACATATATATCCTGTCCTGAACTCCCCCTGATGCACACTGCCTGACATATTACACATATATATCCTGTCCTGAACTCCCTCTGAGGCACACTGCCTGACCTATCACACACATATATATCCTGTCCTGAACTCCCCCTGATGCACACTGCCTGACCTATCACACACATATATATCCTGTCCTGAACTCCCCCTGATGCACACTGTCTGACCTATTACACATATATATCCTGTCCTGAACTTCCCCTGATGCACACTGCCTGACCTATCACACACATATATATCCTGTCCTGAACTCCCCCTGAGGCACTCTGCCTGACCTATCACACACATATATATCTTGTCCTGAACTCCCCCTGAGGAACACTGCCTGACCTATCACACACATATATATCCTGTCCTGAACTCCCCCTGAGGCACTCTGCCTGACCTATCACACACATATATATCCTGTCCTGAACTCCCCCTGAGGCACACTGCCTGACCTATCACACACATATATATCCTGTCCTGAACTCCCCCTGATGCACACTGCCTGACCTATCACACACATATATATCCTGTCCTGAACTGCCCCTGATGCACACTGCCTGACCTATTACACATATATATCCTGTCCTGAACTTCCCCTGATGCACACTGCCCTGACCTATTACACATATATATCCTGTCCTGAACTCCCCCTGATGCACACTGCCTGACCTATCACACATATATATCCTGTCCTGAACTCCCCCTGATGCACACTGCCTGACCTATTACACATATATATCCTGTCCTGAACTCCCCCTGATGCACACTGCCTGACCTATCACACATATATATCCTGCCCTGACCTCCCCCTGAGGCACACTGCCTGACCTATTACACATATATATCCTGTCCTGAACTCACCCTGATGCACACTGCCCTGACCTATCACACATATATATATATATCCTGTCCTGACCTTCCACTGATGCACACTGCCTGACCTATCACACATATATATATCCTGTCCTGAACTCCCCCTGATGCACACTGCCTGACCTATCACACACATATATATCCTGTCCTGAACTCCCCCTGATGCACACTGCCTGACCTATCACACACATATATATCCTGTCCTGAACTCCCCCTGATGTACACTGCCTGACCTATCACACACATATATATCCTGTCCTGAACTCCCCCTGATGCACACTGCCTGACCAATCACACACATATATATCCTGTCCTGAACTCCCCCTGATAAACACTGCCTGACCTATTACACTTATATATCCTGTCCTGAACTCCCCCTGATGCACACTGCCTGGCCTATTACACATATATATCCTGTCCTGAACTACCCATGATGCACACTGCCTGACCTATCACACATATATATCCTGTCCTGAACTCCCCCTGATGCACACTGCCTGACCTATCACACATATATATATATCCTGTCCTGAACTCCCCCTGATGCACACTGCCTGACCAATCACACACATATATATCCTGTCCTGAACTCCCCCTGAGGCACACTGCCTGACCAATCACACACATATATATCCTGTCCTGAACTCCCCCTGAGGCACACTGCCTGACCTATCACACATATATATCCTGTCCTGAACTCCCCCTGATGCACACTGCCTGACCTATCACACACATATATATCATGTCCTGAACTCCCTCTGATGCACACTGCCTGACCTATCACACACATATATATCCTGTCCTGAACTCCCCCTGATGCAAACTGCCTGACCTATCACACATATATATCCTGTCCTGAACTCCCCCTGATGCACACTGCCTGACCTATCACACACATATATATCATGTCCTGAACTCCCTCTGATGCACACTGCCTGACCTATCATACACATATATATCCTGTCCTGAACTCCCCCTGATGCACACTGCCTGGCCTATTACACATATATATCCTGTCCTGAACTCCCCATGATGCACACTGCCTGACCTATCACACATATATATCCTGTCCTGAACTCCCCCTGATGCACACTGCCTGACCTATCACACATATATATATCCTGTCCTGAACTCCCCCTGAGGCACACTGCCTGACCTATTACACATATATATCCTGT
The DNA here is from genome assembly GCA_027410445.1 of Discoglossus pictus. Taxonomy (NCBI): domain Eukaryota; kingdom Metazoa; phylum Chordata; class Amphibia; order Anura; family Alytidae; genus Discoglossus; species Discoglossus pictus. The sequence goes on from JAPZIH010000785.1 coordinate 201,405, forward strand.
CCTGAACTCCCCCTGATGCACACTGCCTGACCTATCACACATATATATCCTGCCCTGAACTCCCCCTGATGCACACTGCCTGACCTATCACACATATATATCTTGTCCTGAACTCCCCCTGAGGCACACTGCCTGACCTATCACACACATATATATCCTGTCCTGAACTCCCCCTGATGCACACTGCCTGACCTATCACACATATATATATCCTGTCCTGAACTCCCCCTGATGCACACTGCCTGACCAATCACACACATATATATCCTGTCCTGAACTCCCCCTGATGCAAACTGCCTGACCTATCACACATATATATCCTGTCCTGAACTCCCCCTGATGCACACTGCCTGACCTATCACACACATATATATCATGTCCTGAACTCCCTCTGATGCACACTGCCTGACCTATCATACACATATATATCCTGTCCTGAACTCCCCCTGATGCACACTGCCTGACCTATCACACACATATATATCCTGTCCTGAACTCCCCCTGATGCACACTGCCTGACCTATCACACACATATATATCCTGTCCTGACCTCCCCCTGATGCACACTGCCTGACCTATCACACACATATATATCCTGTCCTGAACTCCCCCTGAGGCACACTGCCTGACCTATCACACACATATATATCCTGTCCTGACCTCCCCCTGATGCACACTGCCTGACCTATCACACACATATATATCCTGTCCTGACCTCCCCCTGATGCACACTGCCTGACCTATCACACACATATATATCCTGTCCTGAACTCCCTCTGATGCACACTGCCTGACCTATCACACATATATATCGTGTCCTGAACTCCCCCTGATGCACACTGCCTGACCTATCACACATATATATCTTGTCCTGAACTCCCCCTGAGGCACACTGCCTGACCTATCACACACATATATATCCTGTCCTGAACTCCCCCTGATGCACACTGCCTGACCTATCACACATATATATCCTGTCCTGAACTCCCCCTGATGCACACTGCCTGACCTATCACACATATATATATCCTGTCCTGAACTCCCCCTGAGGCACACTGCCTGACCTATCACACATATATATATCCTGTCCTGAACTCCCCCTGAGGCACACTGCCTGACCTATCACACATATATATATCCTGTCCTGAACTCCCCCTGATGCACACTGCCTGACCTATCACACATATATATCCTGTCCTGAACTCCCCCTGATGCACACTGCCTGACCTATCACACACATATATATCATGTCCTGAACTCCCCCTGATGCACACTGCCTGACCTATGACACACATATATATCCTGTCCTGAACTCCCCCGTATGCACACTGCCTGACCTATTACACATATATATCCTGTCCTGAACTCCCCCGTATGCACACTGCCTGACCTATTACACATATATATCCTGTCCTGAACTCCCCCTGAGGCACACTGCCTGACCTATTACACATATATATCCTGTCCTGAACTCCCCCTGAGGCACACTGCCTGACCTATCACACATATATATCCTGTCCTGAACTCCCCCTGATGCACACTGCCCTGACCTATTACACATATATATCCTGTCCTGAACTCCCCCTGATGCACACTGCCTGACCTATCACACACATATATATCCTGTCCTGAACTCCCCCGTATGCACACTGCCTGACCTATTACACATATATATCCTGTCCTGAACTCCCCCTGAGGCACACTGCCTGACCTATTACACATATATATCCTGTCCTGAACTCCCCCTGAGGCACACTGCCTGACCTATCACACATATATATCCTGTCCTGAACTCCCCCTGATGCACACTGCCTGACCTATCACACATATATATCCTGTCCTGAACTCCCCCTGAGGCACACTGTCTGACCTATCACACATATATATCATGTCCTGAACTCCCCCTGATGCACACTGCCTGACCTATCACACATATATATCCTGTCCTGAACTCCCCCTGATGTACACTGCCTGACCTATCACACATATATATCCTGTCCTGAACTCCCCCTGATGCACACTGCCTGACCTATCACACACATATATATCCTGTCCTGAACTCCCCCTGATGCACACTGCCTGACCTATCACACATATATATCCTGTCGTGAACTCCCCCTGATGCACACTGCCTGACCTATCACACATATATATCCTGCCCTGAACTCCCCCTGATGCACACTGCCTGACCTATTACACATATATATCCTGCCCTGAACTCCCCCTGATGCACACTGCCTGACCTATTACACATATATATCCTGCCCTGAACTCCCTCTGATGCACACTGCCTGACCTATCACACACATATATATCCTGCCCTGAACTTCCCCTGATGCACACTGCTTGACCTATCACACATATATACCCTGGCCTGTCCTCTTCTAGACATAACCTGCCCTGAGATTCCCATATATACCCTGGCCTGTCCTCTTCTAGACATAACCTGACCTGAGATTCCCATATATACCCTGGCAATCTGCCGTGAACTTCGCTTTTTTTCTCTGGTGAGGTTGCAGTTCATTTGCTACAGGTATAGTTACCCCGACCCTGTTGTATTGCCCCAGGCGCTGGCTGGCGCAGCTCATGTCCTCCTGCTCCTGATTCTTTATTCGATTAATCAGATGTGTATTGTCCTCCTTCAGGCGGCGGCAGAGGGAGTGCATGAGAAAGAGGGCATCCCTGCTTGGTGTGCGCTGGAGCTACAGGGACACAGGTATACACTGAATATACAACACAACACCCTATAACATACACATACAGCAGAGACCACTTGGTATAACACACCTGCACTTGCCACATGTCTTCATCCACTCTTGGAGCATTTCTGCAGATCTTCTTGTGTTGCGACCTGGTGGGATCCTCTGACTTGTGACAGGTGGCTGCTGATGAATACAGAAAGACATATATATAGAGTAAGGGAGTCTGTGGGCGTGTCTGTGTGTGTCTACCTGTGTGTGTGCCTGCTGTCTGTGTGTCTGTCTGTGCATGTTCCAAAGCATTTACATGCACAACCTGCCCTGAGCTACCCATATATACCCTGGCCTGTCCTCTTCTAGACACAACCTGCCCTGAGCTACCCATATATACCCTGGCCTGTCCTCTTCTAGACACAACCTGCTCTGAGCTACCCATATATACCCTGGCCTGTCCTCTTCTAGACACAACCTGCCCTGAGCTACCCATATATACCCTGGCTTGTCCTCTTCTAGTCACAACCTGCCCTGAGCTACCCATATATACCCTGGCATGTCCTCTTCTAGACATAACCTGCCCTAAACTACCCATATATACCCTGGCCTGTCCTCTTCTAGACACAACCTGCTCTGAGCTACCCATATATACCCTGGCCTGTCCTCTTCTGGACATAACCTGCCCTGAGCTACCCATATATACCCTGGCCTGTCCTCTTCCAGACACAACCTGCCCTGAGCTACCCATATATACCCTGGCCTGTACTCTTCTAGTCACAACCTGCCTTGAGCTACCCATATATACCCTGGCCTGTCCTCTTCCAGACACAACCTGCCCTGAGCTACCCATATATACCCTGGCCTGTCCTCTTCCATACACAACCTGCCCTGAGCTACCCATATATACCCTGGCCTGTCCTCTTCTAGACACAACCTGCCCTGAGCTACCCATATATACCCTGGCCTGTCCTCTTCCATACACAACCTGCCCTGAGCTACCCATATATACCCTGGCCTGTCCTCTTCCAGTCACAACCTGCCCTGAGCTACCCATATATACCCTGGCCTGTCTTCTTCTAGACACACCCTGCCCTGAGCTACCCATATATACCCTGGCCTGTCCTCTTCCAGTCACAACCTGCCCTGAGCTACCCATATATACCCTGGCCTGTCCTCTTCTAGACACAACCTGCCCTGTCCTACCCATATATACCCTGGCCTGTCCTCTTCTAGACACAACCTGCCCTGAGCTACCCATATATACCCTGGCCTGTCCTCTTCTAGACACAACCTGCCCTGAGCTACCCATATATACCCTGGCCTGTCCTCTTCTAGACACAACCTGCCCTGAGCTACCCATATATACCCTGGCCTGTCCTCTTCTAGACACAACCTGCCCTGAGCTACCCATATATACCCTGGCCTGTCCTCTTCCAGACACATCCTGCCCTGAGCTACCCATATATACCCTGGCTTGTCCTCTTCCAGACACAACCTGCCCTGAGCTACCCATATATACCCTGGCCTGTTCTCTTCCAGTCACAACCTGCCCTGTGCTACCCATATATACCCTGGCCTGTCCTCTTCTAGACACAACCTGCCCTGAGCTACCCATATATACCCTGGCCTGTCCTCTTCTAGACATAACCTGCCCTGAGCTACCCATATATACCCTGGCCTGTCCTCTTCTAGACACAACCTGCCCTGAGCTACCCATATATACCCTGGCCTGTCCTCTTCCAGTCACAACCTGCCCTGAGCTACCCATATATACCCTGGCCTGTCCTCTTCCAGACACAACCTGCCCTGAGCTACCCATATATACCCTGGCCTGTCCTCTTCTAGACACAACCTGCCCTGTCCTACCCATATATACCCTGGCCTGTCCTCTTCTAGACACAACCTGCCCTGAGCTACCCATATATACCCTGGGCTGTCCTCTTCTAGACACAACCTGCCCTGAGCTACCCATATATACCCTGGCCTGTCCTCTTCTAGACACAACCTGCCCTGAGCTACCCATATATACCCTGGCCTGTCCTCTTGTAGACACAACCTGCCCTGAGCTACCCATATATACCCTGGCCTGTCCTCTTCCAGACACATCCTGCCCTGAGCTACCCATATATACCCTGGCTTGTCCTCTTCCAGACACAACCTGCCCTGAGCTACCCATATATACCCTGGCCTGTTCTCTTCCAGTCACAACCTGCCCTGTGCTACCCATATATACCCTGGCCTGTCCTCTTCTAGACACAACCTGCCCTGAGCTACCCATATATACCCTGGCCTGTCCTCTTCTAGACATAACCTGCCCTGAGCTACCCATATATACCCTGGCCTGTCCTCTTCTAGACACAACCTGCCCTGAGCTACCCATATATACCCTGGCCTGTCCTCTTCCAGTCACAACCTGCCCTGAGCTACCCATATATACCCTGGCCTGTCCTCTTCCAGACACAACCTGCCCTGAGCTACCCATATATACCCTGGCCTGTCCTCTTCCAGACACAACCTGCCCTGAGCTACCCATATATACCCTGGCCTGTCCTCTTCTAGTCAAAACCTGCCCTGAGCTACCCATATGTAATGGATCTCCTGGCACCCCGACCGTGTACCTCCGTTGATAGACGCGTCCTAGCTTGCGTCGAGGCCTACAAGCACTGCACCGGACACCAAAACCACCACAGACTCCAAGGATAGTACATCAGGAACAAGCGTTCAGTAGTTACAGCTCAAGGGAGTATGCAAAAGCATAGCAATCCCCAGTATGATAGCGATCCCCTCCCATAACGAGACAAGGCTACGTTTTGAAGGGTCAAGTAGAACTATATTTTAATGACAGGGAATCTCCTTTTATGCAATGGTGCCCTCTGAAGGGCTACACCCACATAATTATCACAACAGCCAATTATCTACATGGTTCAACCCCCACGTCTCCTCCCCTCAGATTACAGGTAACACAATTAAAACAGACACAATTTTAACCACATTCTGGATGTACCCCAAATACAGGGGGTACACCTTTAAGTCCCGCACCATTCAATATCTCTCACCCAGGGGAACAACATATACAAAAATGGCATGAATCAGACCAGGGGTTCAAAAGTTAGTAAAAGTATGTTTTTACACATAACACACAGACATTGCACATATTCCCCACACAATACACATATAGGACAATAGGTGAGTCACACCTCCCTGGAAACTTGGATACAATCAGACATTGATTCAATTACATTTCTTTGTTCTTATCAGAGAATTACAACACTTTGGAAAATGCAAGGATCCTTTACAACTTTCTTATCTCTTGAATCTCTGTAATAGGATTATCTATTAGCCTAGGTCTGCAAAAGTCTGGCTAATATTCTGCAGAGCATAAACCAGCATACATATAGTAGGATCATATTTTAACCATAATAATCATAAAACAGGTTAAAACAGTGATGGGTTCCGCTACACAGCTCCCCCGTGACCATAAGCCGGCATACACGGTCTGATCCCAACGGATCGGCCTGGGGATGTCCGGACAAAAGTATTTGTTGGTCAATTCTCTAGTTTGACAACCCATCAGCATTACTGCAATTCACATTGACTCACATTTCACATATCCCCAGATAGCTGGGATCTGAGCGCAGAAAACTACCGAATAGCGCTCAGATCATCTTCACACAGTTCAATTGCCATGTAGCTAAAGTCTTTCCCATAGTCTTTCATCATATGAATGGGCTCCATGGCATAGTTATCTGGGGTATCACCGCTCCCACAGGGCAAGTACAGAATGACCCCCTGTATGTAAAGGGCCAGAATGAGTGACATACACTCTGGTATGGCCGAACACTGGTTCCAAAGGGCAATATGTACCAGGGCCATAGTTGCAGGGCAGGAGGCTGGCAAACAGTCCTCTCCAAGACAAAGTGGCGAAGGGCACTTCGTCACACATCTCCCCTTTGGGGGGAAGTCTAACCAGGCACCTGGATATTTTGCTGGGGTGATGGTGCAACACGCTGAGGGGACTTGAGGGGCAGAGGCCAGCGGCACTCTGCCCTGATGCCAGCTCTTCTGCTGGTATAACCTGCAGGACCTCCTGCTCTGTACAAGGGACAAAGGGAGGGCAGAGGCCGACTGCACTCTGCCCCGCTGTCAGCTCTTCTGCTGGGGTACTTGGGACATATTCCGGCTCAGTAGCCAGGGAAACGTGGGGGTCAGTGGGGGTTAACATTTCCTCTGTTAACCCTGGGGCCACATTAGAAGTTAGCTGGGGAGGGGAATTTGTACTTACCCCCTCCTCCGTTTGTCCCAGTGACGGTAGTTGGGGATCTGGACAAGCTGAGGGCGCAGAGACCACGGTCCCATCTGCGCCGTCTGGGAGATTGGTGTCTCCCCTGGTTGGGGTAAACTGTCGCTGGGGGGGAAGGACGACACCTTCTGCCCCCTGTGTTTCACACTGCCGCTGGGGGGGAAGGACGACACCTTTGGCCCCCTGGGGTACCCACTGCCGCTGTGGAGGAAGGTCGACACCTTCTGCTCCCTGGGGTACACACTGCCGCTGGGGGGGAAGGACGACACCTTCTGCCCCCTGGGGTTCACACTGCCGCTGAGGGGGAAGGACGACACCTTCTGCCCCCTGGGGTTCACACTGCCGCTGGGGGGAAAGGACGACACCTTCTGCCCCCTGGGGTTCACACTGCTGCTGGGGAGGAAGGACGGCCCCTTCTGCTCCCTGGGGTACACACTGCCGCTGTGGGAGAAGGCCGACACCTTCAGCTCCCTGGGGTACACACTGCCGCTGGGGAGGAAGGACGACACCTTCAGCTCCCTGGGGTACACACTGCCGCTGGGGGGGAAGGCCGACACCTTCAGCTCCCTGGGTACACACTGCCGCTGGGGAGGAAGGACGACTCCTTCAACTCCCTGGGGTACACACTGCCGCTGGGGGGGGAAGGACGACACCTTCGGCCCCCTGGGGTACACACTGCCACTGGGGGGGGGAATTAGTTGGAGTATTCCACGTGGAGCGGTTTCTGTTTCTGGGACAGTCTCTCTGCATGTGACCCTGCTGGTTACACGTGTGGCACCTGATGTACCGTGGAGGGGTTTGGTAGTTCCCACCACCCGGACGCAGGGCTGGGGGGGGGGTTAATGGTGGGAGGTGGGTTAGCAGCTCCCAAGATGGACCGTTCCCGTGCCCGCAGCTTTTCCATTATGGATTTGTGGACATCTGTCATTAACCATTGCAAGGTTTTCATGGGAAGCGTACCTGGGAAAAAGGCCAGTCTGCTTTGGAGTTCTCTTCCAAACTCATTCTGTGGAGCAATACGAGGTACTGTAACCATGAGTTCCTTTCTGTCTGCATCCCTGTAGTCCGCGGCCGCCTCCTCCTCCTTATGATGGAACGCTGTCCGAAAACTAGCCGGTTCCATCCTGCTGTAGCCAGGGGCGCTGTACGGATACTAGCGTTGCCCTCAATTTGTAACTCCAAAAGTTACCGGTGTCTCCGTGCTGCTTTTCCTCTTACTAGGACGCCATCCCACCACTGCCAGCCAATGTAACGGATCTCCTGGCACCCCGACCGGGTACCTCCGTTGATAGACGCGTCCTAGCTTGCGTCGAGGCCTACAAGCACTGCACCGGACACCAAAACCACCACAGACTCCAAGGATAGTACATCAGGAACAAGCGTTCAGTAGTTACAGCTCAAGGGAGTATGCAAAAGCATAGCAATCCCCAGTATGATAGCGATCCCCTCCCATAACGAGACAAGGCTACGTTTTGAAGGGTCAAGTAGAACTATATTTTAATGACAGGGAATCTCCTTTTATGCAATGGTGCCCTCTGAAGGGCTACACCCACATAATTATCACAACAGCCAATTATCTACATGGTTCAACCCCCACGTCTCCTCCCCTCAGATAACAGGTAACACAATTAAAACAGACACAATTTTAACCACATTCTGGATGTACCCCAAATACAGGGGGTACACCTTTAAGACCCGCACCATTCAATATCTCTCACCCAGGGGAACAACATATACAAAAATGGCATGAATCAGACCAGGGGTTCAAAAGTTAGTAAAAGTATGTTTTTACACATAACACACAGACATTGCACATATCCCCCATACAATACACATATAGGACAATAGGTGAGTCACACCTCCCTGGCAACTTGGATACAATCAGACATTGATTCAATTACATTTCTTTGTTCTTATCAGAGAATTAAAACACTTTGGAAAATGCAAGGATCCTTTACAACTTTCTTATCTCTTGAATCTCTGTAATAGGATTATCTATTAGCCTAGGTCTGCAAAAGTCTGGCTAATATTCTGCAGAGCATAAACCAGCATACATATAGTAGGATCATATTTTAACCATAATAATCATAAAACAGGGTAAAACAGTGATGGGTTCCGTTACACCATATATACCCTGGCCTGTCCTCTTCCAGTCACAACCTGCCCTGAGCTACCCATATATACCCTGGCCTGTCCTCTTCTAGACACAACATGCCCTGAGCTACCCATATATACCCTGGCCTGTCCTCTTCTAGTCACAACCTGCCCTGAGCTACCCATATATACCCTGGCCTGTCCTCTTCCAGACACAACCTGTCCTGAGCTACCCATATATACCCTGGCCTGTCCTCTTCCAGACACAACCTGCCCTGAGCTACCCATATATACCCTGGCCTGTCCTCTTCCAGTCACAACCTGCCCAGAGCTACCCATATATACCCTGGCCTGTCCTCTTCCAGTCACAACCTGCCCTGAGCTACCCATATATACCCTGGCCTGTCCTCTTCTAGACACAACCTGCCCTGAGCTACCCATATATACCCTGGCCTGTCCTCTTTTAGTCACAACCTGCCCTGAGCTACCCATATATACCCTGGCCTGTCCTCTTCCAGACACAACCTGCCCTGAGCTACCCATATATACCCTGGCCTGTCCTCTTCTAGACACAACCTGCCCTGAGCTACCCATATATACCCTGACCTGTCCTCTTCCAGTCACAACCTGCCCTGAGCTACCCATTTATACCCTGGCCTGTCCTCTTCCAGTCACAACCTGCCCTGAGCTACCCATATATACCCTGGCCTGTCCTCTTCCAGACACAACCTGCCCTGAGCTACCCATATATACCCTGGCCTGTCCTCTTCCAGACACAACCTGCCCTGAGCTACCCATATATACCCTGGCCTGTCCTCTTCCAGTCACAACCTGCCCTGAGCTACCCATATATACCCTGGCCTGTCCTCTTCTAGACACAACCTGCCCTGAGCTACCCATATATACCCTGGCCTGTCCTCTTCTAGTCACAACCTGCCCTGAGCTACCCTTATATACCCTGGCCTGTTCTCTTCCAGACACAACCTGCCCTGAGCTACCCATATATACCCTGGCCTGTCCTCTTCTAGACACAACCTGCCCTGAGCTACCCATATATACCCTGGCCTGTCCTCTTCCAGTCACAACCTGCCCTGAGCTACCCATATATACCCTGGACTGTCCTCTTCTAGACACAACCTGCCCTGAGCTACCCATATATACCCTGGCCTGTCCTCTTCCAGTCACAACCTGCCCTGAGCTACCCATATATACCCTGGCCTGTCCTCTTCCAGACACAACCTGCCCTGAGCTACCCATATATACCCTGGCCTGTCCTCTTCTAGTCACAACCTGCCCTGTGCTACCCATATATACCCTGGCCTGTCCTCTTCCAGTCACAACCTGCCCTGAGCTACCCATATATACCCTGGCCTGTCCTCTTCCAGACACAACCTGCCCTGAGCTACCCATATATACCCTGGCCTGTCCTCTTCTAGTCACAACCTGCCCTGTGCTACCCATATATACCCTGGCCTGTCCTATTCCAGTCACAACCTGCCCTGAGCTACCCATATATACCCTGGCCTGTCCTCTTCCAGTCACAACCTGCCCTGAGCTACCCATATATACCCTGGCCTGTCCTCTTCCAGACACAACCTGCCCTGAGCTACCCATATATACCCTGGCCTGTCCTCTTCTAGTCACAACCTGCCCTGTGCTACCCATATATACCCTGGCCTGTCCTATTCCAGTCACAACCTGCCCTGAGCTACCCATATATACCCTGGCCTGTCCTCTTCTAGACATAACCTGCCCTGAGCTACCCATATATACCCTGGACTGTCCTCTTCTAGACACAACCTGCCCTGAGCTACCCATATATACCCTGGCCTGTCCTCTTCCAGACACAACCTGCCCTGAGCTACCGATATATACCCTGGCCTGTCCTCTTCCAGACACAACCTGCCCTGACCTACCCATATATACCCTGGCCTGTCCTCTTCTAGACATAACCTGCCCTGAGCTACCCATATATACCCTGGCCTGTCCTTTTCCAGTCACAACCTGCCCTGAGCTACCCATATATACCCTGGCCTGTCCTCTTCCAGACACAACCTGCCCTGAGCTACCCATATATACCCTGGCCTGTGCTCTACCAGTCACAACCTGCCCTGAGCTACCCATATATACCCTGGCCTGTCCTCTTCTAGACATAACCTGCCCTGAGCTACCCATATATACCCTGGCCTTTCCTCTTCCAGACACAACCTGCCCTGAGCTACCCATATATACCCTGGCCTGTCCTCTTCCAGACACAACCTGCCCTGAGCTACCCATATATACCCTGGCCTGTCCTCTTCTAGACACAACCTGCCCAGAGCTACCCATATATAACCTGGCCTGTTCTCTTCTAGACACAACCTGCCCTGAGCTACCCATATATACCCTGGCCTGTCCTCTTCCAGACACAACCTGCCCTGAGCTACCCATATATACCCTGGCCTGTCCTCTTCCAGACACAACCTGCCCTGAGCTACCCATATATACCCTGGCCTGTCCTCTTCTAGTCAAAACCTGCCCTGAGCTACCCATATATACCCTGGCCTGTCCTCTTCCAGTCACAACCTGCCCTGAGCTACCTATATATACCCTGGCCTGTCCTCTTCTAGAAACAACCTGCCCTGAGCTACCCATATATACCCTGGCCTGTCATCTTCTAGACACAACCTGCCCTGAGCTACCCATATATACCCTGGCCTGTCCTCTTCTAGACACAACCTGCCCTGAGCTACCCATATATACCCTGGCCTGTCCTCTTCTAGACATAACCTGCCCTGAGCTACCCATATATACCCTGGCCTGTCCTCTTCTAGTCACAACCTGCCCTGAGCTACCCATATATACCCTGGCATGTCCTCTTCTAGACATAACCTGCTCTGAGCTACCCATATATACCCTGGCCTGTCCTCTTCCAGTCACAACCTGCCCTGAGCTACCCATATATACCCTGGCCTGTCCTCTTCTAGTCACAACCTGCCCTGAGCTACCCATATATACCCTGGACTGTCCTCTTCCAGTCACAACCTGCCCTGAGCTACCCATATATACCCTGGACTGTCCTCTTCCAGTCACAACCTGCCCTGAGCTACCCATATATACCCTGGGCTGTCCTCTTCCAGACACAACCTGCCCTGTCCTACCCATATATACCCTGTCCTGTCCTCTTCTAGACACAACCTGCCCTGAGCTACCCATATATACCCTGGCCTGTCCTCTTCCAGTCACAACCTGCCCTGAGCTACCCATAAATACCCTGGCCTGTCCTCTTCCAGACACAACCTGCCCTGAGCTACCCATATATACCCTGGCCTGTCCTCTTCCAGTCACAACCTGCCCTGAGCTACCCATATATACCCTGGCCTGTCCTCTTCCAGACATAACCTGCCCTGAGCTACCCATATACAACCTGGCCTGTCCTCTTCCAGACACAACCTGCCCTGAGCTACCCATATATACCCTGGCCTGTCCTCTTCCAGTCACAACCTGCCCTGAGCTACCCGTATATACCCTGGCGTGTCCTCTTCCAGTCACAACCTGCCCTGAGCTACCCATATATACCCTGGCCTATCCTCTTCTAGACACAACCTGCCCTGAGCTACCCATATATACCCTGGCCTGTCCTCTTCCAGACACAACCTGCCCTGAGCTACCCATATATACCCTGGCCTGTCCTCTTCTAGTCACAACCTGCCCTGAGCTACCCATATATACCCTGGCATGTCCTCTTCTAGACATAACCTGCCCTAAACTACCCATATATACCCTGGCCTGTCCTCTTCTAGACACAACCTGCTCTGAGCTACCCATATATACCCTGGCATGTCCTCTTCTAGACATAACCTGCCCTAAACTACCCATATATACCCTGGCCTGTCCTCTTCTAGTCACAACCTGCCCTGAGCTACCCATATATACCCTGGCCTGTCCTCTTCTAGACATAACCTGCCCTGAGCTACCCATATATACCCTGGCCTGTCCTCTTCCAGACACAACCTGCCCTGAGCTACCCATATATACCCTGGCCTGTCCTCTTCTAGTCACAACCTGCCCTGAGCTACCCATATATACCCTGGCCTGTCCTCTTCCAGACACAACCTGCCCTGAGCTACCCATATATACCCTGGCTTGTCCTCTTCCAGACACAACCTGCCCTGAGCTACCGATATATACCCTGGCCTGTCCTCTTCCAGACACAACCTGCCCTGACCTACCCATATATACCCTGGCCTGTCCTCTTCTAGACACAACCTGCCCTGAGCTACCCATATATACCCTGGCCTGTCCTTTTCCAGTCACAACCTGCCCTGAGCTACCCATATATACGCTGGCCTGTCCTCTTCCAGACACAACCTGCCCTGAGCTACCCATATATACCCTGGCCTGTGCTCTACCAGTCACAACCTGCCCTGAGCTACCCATATATACCCTGGCCTGTCCTCTTCTAGACATAACCTGCCCTGAGCTACCCATATATACCCTGGCCTGTCCTCTTCCAGACACAACCTGCCCTGAGCTACCCATATATACCCTGGCCTGTCCTCTTCCAGACACAACTTGCCCTGAGCTACCCATATATACCCTGGCCTGTCCTCTTCCAGACACAACCTGCCCTGAGCTACCCATATATACCCTGGCCTGTCCTCTTCCAGACACAACTTGCCCTGAGCTACCCATATATACCCTGGCCTGTCCTCTTCTAGACACAACCTGCCCAGAGCTACCCATATATACCCTGGCCTGTCCTCTTCTAGACACAACCTGCCCTGAGCTACCCATATATACCCTGGCCTGTCCTCTTCCAGACACAACCTGCCCTGAGCTACCCATATATACCCTGGCCTGTCCTCTTCTAGACACAACCTGCCCTGAGCTACCCATATATACCCTGGCCTGTCCTCTTCCAGACACAACCTGCCCTGAGCTACCCATATATACCCTGGCCTGTCCTCTTCCAGACACAACCTGCCCTGAGCTACCCATATATACCCTGGCCTGTCCTCTTCCAGTCACAACCTGCCCTGAGCTACCCATATATACCCTGGCATGTCCTCTTCTAGACATAACCTGCCCTAAACTACCCATATATACCCTGGCCTGTCCTCTTCTAGACACAACCTGCTCTGAGCTACCCATATATACCCTGGCATGTCCTCTTCTAGACATAACCTGCCCTAAACTACCCATATATACCCTGGCCTGTCCTCTTCTAGTCACAACCTGCCCTGAGCTACCCATATATACCCTGGCCTGTCCTCTTCTAGACATAACCTGCCCTGAGCTACCCATATATACCCTGGCCTGTCCTCTTCTAGTCACAACCTGCCCTGAGCTACCCATATATACCCTGGCCTGTCCTCTTCTAGACATAACCTGCCCTGAGCTACCCATATATACCCTGGCCTGTCCTCTTCCAGACACAACCTGCCCTGAGCTACCCATATATACCCTGGCCTGTCCTCTTCTAGTCACAACCTGCCCTGAGCTACCCATATATACCCTGGCTTGTCCTCTTCCAGACACAACCTGCCCTGAGCTACCGATATATACCCTGGCCTGTCCTCTTCCAGACACAACCTGCCCTGACCTACCCATATATACCCTGGCCTGTCCTCTTCTAGACATAACCTGCCCTGAGCTACCCATATATACCCTGGCCTGTCCTTTTCCAGTCACAACCTGCCCTGAGCTACCCATATATACCCTGGCCTGTCCTCTTCCAGACACAACCTGCCCTGAGCTACCCATATATACCCTGGCCTGTGCCTCTACCAGTCACAACCTGCCCTGAGCTACCCATATATACCCTGGCCTGTCCTCTTCCAGACATAACCTGCCCTGAGCTACCCATATATACCCTGGCCTGTCCTCTTCCAGACACAACCTGCCCTGAGCTACCCATATATACCCTGGCCTGTCCTCTTCCAGACACCACTTGCCCTGAGCTACCCATATATACCCTGGCCTGTCCTCTTCTAGACACAACCTGCCCAGAGCTACCCATATATACCCTGGCCTGTCCTCTTCTAGACACAACCTGCCCTGAGCTACCCATATATACCCTGGCCTGTCCTCTTCCAGACACAACCTGCCCTGAGCTACCCATATATACCCTGGCCTGTCCTCTTCCAGACACAACCTGCCCTGAGCTACCCATATATACCCTGGCCTGTCCTCTTCTAGACAAAACCTGCCCTGAGCTACCCATATATACCCTGGCCTGTCCTCTTACAGTCACAACCTGCCCTGTGCTACCCATATATACCCTGGCCTGTCCTCTTCCAGTCACAACCTGCCCTGAGCTACCCATATATACCCT